>SNQJ01S0013438.1:154837-168640 GCA_010110895.2 Picea sitchensis
TAGGGAAGTAACATTGGTGAAAGTCATCGTGTGATTGGGGAAGACTTAGAGGAGGTATCACAACTATGGTGTGATGGCGTGCTTGACATAAACCATATGTCTAGACACTATGGGTTGTAAACTATGGTCGGGGGTAAGATTTCCTGATGGAATTGAACCAGATAATTGGGGGGATTTGGGGGAAAATTCTCAGACAGTCTATCCATGAACCATGGAGGGGTGGGAAGTGACTCAGGTTAAGGGGAGGTGATGTGGATGGTGTCTAGAGAAGAAATAGGGGGAATCACTTGCATCACAGGAAGTGGGGTAGTTGGAGGATTTTGAATAAGGTCCATTTGACGATGCCTGTATTCAATGATTGAAGGGCACTGGTATGTGAAATGATGAAGTGAGTCAAAAAGAGAGCAAGGACACATCATCTGTTCATTGAATAAAGTCATGACATAATGGATGCCAGTGACATGGGTCTTTTTGAAAGATTTGGCGTACTTCTATGAGTATCTGTCGAAACTAGGGTAGGACGGGGCAATGATGAGTGTAGCGGCCATACTCTGAAGAGATGGCACATGCGAATCTGGTTTGAAGCCCTTTACTGCCTGTATTCGGGGATGGGGTAGTAGTACTAGGTGTGCTTGGTGAAGCAGTGAGTGATGTGGTTTCTCGAGGGAGTTGGATAAAATTTCATAACTCGAGGAGAGAGGGACATCTATTTGTGGGGTGTCCCTCTCTCTTGAAGAGCGTGCAAGGAGGTTGAAATTGGAGAGGAAGTGGAGTGGTGGGCTCTTTCTTCTTCTGTCTGTCCCCAACCGTCACAGTGGTGTTGGTAAGCGGGGGTGAGGGGGGTGTGGTTGGATTTAGTACTGGAATCTGCATCGGGATTCCCTCTGTTTAGGGAGGGTGGGATGGTTGAGGAACCATTGTAGGTGGGTGGAGATACCATACCAGAATGGCAAATACCATGTTGGGAAGGGTAAGTGTTGCGGCTACCTGGAAAGCTTGTACTCTCGGTGGGGGGTAGAAGAAGGGAATTTGAGTAATGGCTTGGGGGATTGTCTCCCAAACCGGGATCTGACCCTAGGGGAGGGTGAAATCATGGATAAGTGGTATCATAGGGTTCTCAGGAGATTCCTATAGTAGGGTTTCTTCCACTAGTGGGACGTCAGGGAGTGGAGAAGCCTATGTGGGAGGAATGGTATCTCCATTGTCAATTCCATTGGAAGATATGACACACACTTGTGCTGAGGGGTGTATGAGCGGTGGTGTTCTGTGGTATGCCCCTAGAAACGATGGGTCTTTGAAAATTTCGGGGCCCATATCCATGAGTGTAAATGCCTCGAAACTAGTGCGGACAAGAGGTAATCTGTTATCGATGTTGGAGGACTGGTTAGGCTCATAATGTGAAACTTGGTCGATGGTGATGATCTTCTCTTTGTGGGGGAACATCATCATTCGAAACACAGAAGAGGCCATGGCCTTCATAGCGTACATGTAGCTACGTCCAAACAAGATGTTGTGATTGAGTGGGGTGTCAATAACCTCAATGTCGATAAGGATGGTTTTTCCCCCGAGTTCAACAGGGACATTTTGAAAGATCCCTTCAAAAGAGGATGGTCATCCATCATAAGCTCTCAAAGTGATGGCAGATGGTATTAGCTCAGGGGAGCCAATTTTCTTCCATACAAGTTTGGACATGATGCATGTTGATGCACCTTCATCAATGATGCATCAATGAACCGTGATGTTCCGAATTTTGACTAGTATCTGGAAAGCTACCAAAGCTGGGAGACAAGGTTCCCCACAATTTAGATCAAATGTGATAAGTCTAGTGCCAATAGGTTGGGCTGCCCCCAAGGCAGAAATAAAATATCTACATTGAGTGGGACAGGTTTGGAGGACCTCCAATACCGACATGGCGGTAGGAGATTTTGCCAAGTCATCGATCAGACTGTAATTGTGTGCTGCCCTAGCCCAAGGGTTGTTGACATTCTGTCGTAATGGGATGCGAGGAATATGAATGGGGGGTTCAATGTTACGGCGTGGAATCATCAAGGGTTTTCTGGTTGTAGTGGGAGTTGCTTCCGAAGTGGTGGGAGTAGATTCAGGGTGTGCGTTTGTTGAAGAATTTCTTCTTCTCTTGTGAGGATGATATTGTGATCCACTAGATTCCCAGGGTTTTTATATTGTCCCATATGTGCTGGGGTAGGATGCATCTCCTACTGGGTATTCATCACACCTTAGTGTGCAATAGGATTTTGTAACACCACTGAGGGTAGTTGTTGAAAATACTGTTGTGGATCCTGCTGAGGGGCAGGTGACACCTGAGGACATGGCACATTCATGGAATCTTTCATCTATTTGAAGTCAACAATTTGGGGGCAATGGTGAGTATAATGACCATGCTCACCACAAAGAGCACAAGGGAATTTTTTCCTGAGGTTTTTAGTGCTGTTCCTCCCTTGGCGTTTGTTGTTATTTCTCCCTTGGGGGTTCTGGTTGCCCCCAACTAGTTGGTTTTGTTGGGGGTTATTTCCCCTGGTCCTGGGTTATTATTGTTTCAGTTTTTTCCTTTATTTTTGTCATTATTCGGTTGATGGGCTGGATTTTCCGTATTTAGTTGTTCAAAATTTTGAAATTTCTAAACGGGAGAGGGATAAACAAAGTTAACCCCAGCGTGTGGTTGTCCTTGTGGAGGAGAAATTGGATGTGGAGGACTAGGAAATGGAAAATATAGATTATTTTGTGGAAATGATCCGTAGGGTGCATAGGGAGGCATAGAGATTTCACTAGTTCCTAGGTTATAAGATGAGGTAGAGGGAGTACCATAATTTGGTTTAATGACCGGGTGCATCATGGGTGCCGACACAGGTCAACTTATGGGTGGAGGGGGGACAACAGGGTATGGCTTCTAGTAAGGGAGGGGAGGGTAATAAGGTGGGCCTCCATATGTCAGTGGGTATTGGGGTGTACCATACATATGTGGTGTTTTGATGTATGAATTGTCGTGTGTAGTGGTACCAATCAATCCATCCATCGAATGAGACATCCCAGGTTTGTCCTGGCCGAATGGTATGGGTCTCGGGGCATCGAGTAATATTGTGTATAGGTATCCTCACTGTGCATAAATGAGGTCGTACTATTGAGCCTTGCTGATGGCTTCCTCTTCAGTTTGGGGGAAGGTGGAGGCCACATCTTTGGCAAGGAGAGAGACGAGTGATCTGAGAAACCAACTAAGGCATTATTCTTTGGTGGTTTCTGCTTTGCGTAAACTATGTCTCTGACGCCATTCGTGAATGTGATCAATGATATGTGTGGTTGTGCCCTGTTTAAACTCAGAGAGAAGTTCAAGACCATTGTCATGATGAACTTGTAATTGAAAGAAGGTCAAAAAGGTTTTGGCCAATGATTCAAAAGTCACATGGGACCCTGATTTTTCGTCCACATACCACTTGGCTGATGGACCTGTGAGTGTGTGCTAAAATAACCTTAAATTGATGGAGTTGTCCATGATGCTGTTTGAAGAGAAGCATAAGTGGAAGGTCATGATATGGTTAGCAGGATCTTCTCCTGTCTTTCCTTCAAAATTGGTAATGTTTGAAGTTAGTTTGGTAGGCATAGCGGGCCATGTGGGGTCATGTAATATAGGGTCATTCGTGAGCTTACTCAAATCAGGTATGTTGAGGGATGACAAATATGGCATGTGGAGTGGTGGTGGAGGATTAGTTCCAACCATGGTATGAGCAGGTTGTGTACCTGACCCTTGAGGGGGGTTGGGCGGGGTTGTACTTCCCCCTTGAGAAGAAGTTTCCCCCCTGCTTCCTTGTAAATGAGAGCTAGTGGATGGTTGGCCTTGGGAATTGGACCCAAGTAAAGTGGAACCAAGCAAAGATGATCCCAAGATAGTAGCGATTAAAGGGGTGTGAGAGGGTTGAGTCGGTGAGTTGGAGAGACTAGGAACTCCTCCTAGAATAGGAGGGAGATTTTGCAAGCGTCTAGACCGACGAGGATTCTGTGGGTCCCCTATGATGTCCGACTAGCAAAGTGAATGTGTGCAAATTGTGATGAGAGTAATAAATGAATAAGATACTTTTATATTTTGGACCTTCACAATATATCTCAAAATCACATGTAATCACAAGAGCATTATACATAAATCAAATTAACAAGAAGCATACATGTGGGTAGTTGGATTTTGTCTGCGTGGGAGAACAAAGAAAACAAATTCTCGTGTCCTATAGAGACGTAATGTCCTTCCTCTCAAATAACACTGGACCTTCCAATAGCACTCAACAGTGGGGTCTGAAGCCACCGAAAGAGGAACTAGTGAAGGATCAAATAATCAGTTATAATGAGGGGTAGAGGGTGCATATCCCGAAAGAGCTGGCGATATTTCCCAATAGCCACAAAAAATCTGATCAAGGTTCAATTGCAGCCCACAATTTCCACCTGGGTTGATGTCCTAAAATTTGTCCACTAGGTACCTCGGTCAAAGTGCGGCATTTAGATTTTCATCCTCAAAAATGGGTCACAGGATGGATCCCTTCCAAGAGGTGGGTGCCTCAAGGGGGGATGCACAGAACAACCAAATCTCATTTGGGATATTGGGGGTGTGAACCAATCTAGTTTGAATTAAGTGGGTGTGGATAATTTCTTCAAGAAACAGTGGGATGTTTCAAAATCCCCTTGGAGGAGACCTACTTCAACCTCCACAAGTCGAGATGAAATTATGTGAGTGAGGAGTGACTTTGTGTGTGAGCAAGTGATAAAATGTGACAAATTTTTAATAAGTTAGGTGTCACCTTGCAACATGTGGACTTTCTATGGTCCTTACAAATATTGATTACCTATCTTGTTAGATGTCATTTGTACAACCTTGCGAAATTTTAAAATCCCTAAAGAACTAGCATGTGGACATGTGGGTCCTTACCAATCCTTTAAAATCCCTAATGTGATTTAATCTAAGAAAGATTTTGAAAAACTATCCTAGATTGCAAGAATGTGGGCATGTATGGGCCCGTTACTATAATCTTTAAACTCCCCTAGTGATGTAAACTAAGAAAGTAGTTTCAAAAAACTATCCTATCTTTGCAACATGTGGGAATGTATGGGCCCTTACAAATTTAAGATGTTTTGAAAAGAAACTAAGAGGAGCCCTAGGGGGGATTTTTCCTCTCCTAAATATTTGAAGGGAGATTAAATTGAAGGATCATATCCTGTCACTGAGAGGGGGGGGTGAATCAGTGACACAACAATTATATCAATTTTTCATTTATTAATGCAAAAATAATTTTGACATAGTATTTTATCGTGGAACCCAAATGGGAAAACCACAAAATCTTTTCTATTAACTGCAAAATTTGTTTTACATGTTACATAGAAGGAATATATAATTCCTTTTGATCAACACCAACTAATCAGGATGCACCCACACCCTGGTTTACCAACACCAACTGTTAGGAGGCTACAACCCCCTGTTTAGTTAGCTACAACTAGCAAGGAAGCACCAACTCCCTCTACATGCACCAACTTGCCCTTGCACCACCCAACCACCCTTAATGCATAGGTATTGGATTTTCTTCCTGGAATCTGCTTCAGGTTTTGATCTTCTGATCTGGATTGCATAGACACTTTCTTATCAACACTCTTCCATGATTATATACTCTTCAAACGGTGTGAGTGTAACACAACTGTGTCCCCTCATTTCGACCATCACGCCTCTTCGATTGATCAATATTAATTACTATTTATTTATTTTACTGTGAAGGTTTTTCATAAATTGATCATAGTCATGGATCAATTTAATCCTTTATACTCAATCCCGAATATCTATTATTTTCACAAAGACCATATTTCGTGGAGGTGCTTCCTTCAAACCATCACATATGACCGTGCGTTACAGAACCACGAGCTTTACCAACTATAGCGACATATTATAATTTCCTTTTTAAAAAATATTATACAATATGACCATTAGTGGTGACCTCACGTTGGGTGAGATGAGCGCGCGAGCATTTATCGATTTCAATGATCATGATTCGATCTTCTGATGAGATGGATGGCTGGTGAAATTTTGGCATTTTTCCCTTCAGGTCTTCATGACTTTCTGAACTCTTGTCATTTGTTTGGTGGTGAAACTCCCTAAGTAAAAATCCCGGAGTGACATAACTTCTTATGTCACTTGATGATGTGTCACTAGTCGTGTAGCTGCCACATGTCACTCTGATTTGTGATTTTCTCCTACCTAATATGCTGATTCAGTTTGACACTTGTTGTTTTCTAACTGTGCCACGTGTCCTTGTTGACGTAGACCACTGACATGGTTTGTCACAGTTTCTTGATGATGTCAACGTATATCTCCCGATGTGACACATGTTAATCTCCTTGATATAATGGCCAGGAGAGTATCTGAAGGGTATCTCAGATCGATGACCTAAGATCTATCTGTGATTCAACGATCCATATTTCATCGGGACTTCGTGTTTCACGATTTTTCATATCAGGACTTTGCATGTGAGTCTCCTTGACTCTCCCGACCTATGAAATCCTGACAGGGGCCTAGCGCTTGCTAGCTCCATTCCTTAACTTCCATCGATATGACGACAATCTATGACCATGGGCCTAGCGCTTGCTAGCTCCATTCCTTAAATTCCATTGATTTCGCATATCGTGAACTCCTGCTATGAGTTGCCTCGAAACTCCCAACTCGCAAAATTCTGAAATGATTCATATCATATCAACGGTCCATAGCCTCGATGATACGATGACTTAGATCATTTCATGACTTCACATATCGCGAGTTCCTACAACTCTCACCTTTGACTTCTCTAGCTCGTGAGTTAGCGAAATGTTGATCTCTCTCCACGTGTCCTCTGGATCCAACGAATTAGATCATTTTGCGATTTCTCATATCATGAGTTCCTACTACTCTGATCTGACGACCATCGAGTATTTGGTATTGGTGATCCAATGGCCACCGTCGCTCCTCCTCCTGAGCTTACACATCCTCCTGAATTGGAATTATTTCTAAGTGTAAAAGGTTCTGCGACCTTTGATGCTTCTGCGAGCCTTGATGTATGGGATCTCATCTGCGTGTCTCAAAACACTATCTCTTCCGATGTTTGGCATAGGAACATTGTTGATCCTATTGTGATCACCAATAATCATGAATTTCTTCAGCCTTAAGGTGATGTTCTTCCGTTGGTTCTTTTTCTTCCTGAGATTAACCTTGCTGCTATGCTTACTAAGACTGTTGACATCAATGACAATCTCATCTGTGGTAATTCAACATTAACAACAAATCATCACATCGACTGTTGACATCAATGACAACATATCCAACAATCTCCCCCTTTGTCATTGAGGGAAACCCACTAACTTCATATACAAAACTCCCCCATGTGAAGATGCTTTCCTGTTACGAAGTTTTCCTTTTATGAAGTTTCTCTCCCCCTTTGATATCAATGACAAAGGGTTTCTTATCCTATGATTTGTCTGTCTAAGTACTTATTTGACCACTAGTAATTCCTCCTGCAATCAACCTTTTTCTGTCATAACTGAATGACTCCTTCTGTCGTTTATTGCTATCACCCCCTGAATAGTTGCCAACTAATGCATTATTTTCTTGAGAGATTTAGGTAGGAAGAAGGATTACTCTCAATTTTTGCCTGAGATATTAAAATACATCTCTATTTAAGGGTTTTATAAAAATATCTGCCACCTGTTCTTGTGTTGGAACATATTCCAATTTAATGTTCTTGTTTTCAACCTGATCTCTTATATAGTGGTACTTTATGGGAATGTGTTTCAATTTTGAGTGTTGGACAAGGTTCTTAGAGAGACATATCGCGCTTGTATTATCATAGTGGATAATTGTAGGTTCTTAAAATACTATTTTGATGTCTTGTAGAGTTTGTTTCATCCATTCCACTTGTGTGCAACATTCTGCTGCTGCAATATACTTAGCTTCAGTGCTAGACAGAGAAATTGAGGACTGTTTCATGCTTATCCAAGCAACCAGTGATTCTACAAAAACAAATGCTCCTCCACTCGTACTTTTTCTGTCAACTACACTTCCTGCCCAATCAACATCTGAATAGGCTTTTAATGTGAATGAATCCTTGCTAGGGTACCACAAACCAAGATCTATGGTTTCTTTCAAATATATAAATATTCTTTTTACAACTTGAACATGGCTCTCCTTTGGTTCTTCTTGGAATCTAGCCACCATCCCAAAAACTTGCTTGACATCAGGTCTGTAAGCTGTCACATAAAGAAAACTGCCAATCATTGATCTCTAGTATTTTGGATCTACAACTTTGGACTCATCATCCTTGCTTAGTTTGCATCCAACTGTCATAGGTGTACTAACAAGTTTTCAATCCTCTAATTGGAATCTCTTAAGAATATCCTTAACATATTTATACTAATGGATAAAGACTCCCTTTTTGGACTGTATTATTTGTAATCCAAGGAAGAAATTCAGTTCGCCAAGCAAAGACATTTCAAATTCTTGCTGCATCATTTTAGCAAATTCCTTACTCATTTTTTCATTATCACTACCAAATATAATATCATCAACATACACTTCCACAATGATCAAGTTATTACCATCAATTTTGCAGTAAATATTGTTGTCTGTTGATCCCCTTTTGAGGCCATGTTTTTGTAAATAAGAGTCTAGCCTTGCATACCATGCTCTGGGTGCTTGTTTTAGTCCATATAGTGCTTTCTTTAACTTACAAACATAGTCTCCTTTGTTGGTTAATTGTAACCTTTCTAGTTTCTCAATATAGACTTCCTCTTCTAAATTTCCATTGAGAAATGTTGACTTGACATCCATTTGGTAAACTTTAAATTTTCTATAGTTGGAGAAAGCTAAGAACATCCTAATTGCCTCTAATCTAGCCATAGGTGCAAATGTTTATTCATAGTCTACTCCTTCAACCTGAGCACACCCTTTTCATACTAATTTGGCTTTGTTCCTGATTACTTGCCCATCTTCATTCATTTTATTTTTATATACCCATTTAGTTCCAATGACATTTTTATTTTTTGGTCTAGGAGCTAGTTCCCAAGTTTGATTTTTTTTCGATTTGGTCCAATTATTCATTCATAGATTTGATCCAATTCACATCTTTACATGCCTCTTTGATTGAGATAGGCTCATCATGTGACAACAATGCTATTTCTATTTTATCCAAAAGTTGTCTTCTTGTGTGCACTCCATCATTTATATCTCCAATAATCAGTTCTTCAGTTTGATTCTTTTGAGTAATTCTTGAGGGTGTATTTGTTTCTCTTCTTGGGAATTCTTCTCTTATCTCTTCGTCTTGACTATCTTATTCTCTTTCACTAGTATCCATATCATCTTCTTCCCTTTCTTTTTCATTCTCTTCTACTTCTTCTAGTTGTGTGCCAAATGTCTCATCATCATCTTCATCTTCATTTTTAGATATGGTCTCTTGATTTTTGATCCTTATCATTTTTAGGTCATCCACGTTGACATCTACACTCTCAAAAATATTATGTGATCTAATATTGTAGAATATGTATGCCTTCTTGTTTGAAGCATATAAAAAAAAATACCTTCATCAGATCTGGCATCAAATTCTCCAAGACTCTCATCTAGTCTTTTGATGTAACATTTACTTCCAAAGACCTTGAAGTATTTTACTGATGGGGCTCTTCCAAACCATAGTTCATAAGGGGTCTTATCACTCTTAACCCTAAGCTAACCTCTGTTCAATATGTATACTGCTGTGCTTACAACTTCCCTCCAATATCCATCTGACAATTTTTTTTCATTGAGCATAGTCCTTGTAGCCTCCTGAACAGTTCTATTCTTTCTCTCAACAATCCCATTTTATTGAGGTGTTCTGGAAACAAAGAATTGTATTTTTATTCCTTGAGTTTCACATAAGACATCAAACTCTTTTGAGGTGAATTCACCACCATTGTCTGATCTATGACATTTGATTTTTGTCCCCTTTTCATTTTCAACAAGAGTTTTAAAGTCTTTGAATTTGTTGAGTGCTTCTGATTTTTCTTTGAGAAAACATATCCAACTCATCCTAGTAAAATCATCAATGAAAAACATAAAGTAAGACTCTCCTTGCAAAATCTTGGTTCTCATAGGTCCACATAGGTCAGTGTGAACAAGCCCTAAAGGTTTAGAGGTTGTGTATTCTTTTTCTTTGAACCTTATTCTAGTTTGCTTCCCTAGTTGACAGTGTCTACACATAGCATTTGAGGGTTTTATGATCTTTGGCAAGTTTCTTACTACACCAAGGTTGCTGAATTTCACAATATTGTCAAAGTTAATATGCCCCAACCTTCTATGCCATAGCCAACTTTCATCTACTAAATTTATATGACACTCCTCTTTCAATTTTGCATCTAGTATATATACATTTTCAGGAGTTCGAGGAGCAGTACCGACTAATTTTCCTGTGTCTTCTCTCCTAATATCACATTTTTGGGAATCAAAGATGCAGAAGTGGCCCTGATAACATGTTTGAATGACACTTAATAAAATAGGCTTCAGTTTATCGACAAGTAGTACATTTCTGGCTTTGTCTTTTCCCAAGCTCATAGTGCCTTTCCCAAGTATGTTACTTGAAGCATTATCACCAAATGTAACTTTACCTTTTTGTTTCTTTAAGTCTAAAAACTTGTCCTTGTTACATGTCATATGTTTTGAGCACCCACTATCAACATACTATAGATCCTTTTTATCTTGATATTTTAGGGCAATAAGACATTCCTTTTTTGATATTTTTTCTCTCCAAAGTTTCCTTTGCTCTCTAATGAACTTTGGATGTTCTGAGGCTTTCATTAATCTGCAATTAATGGCCTTATGTCCATGGTTATGACATATTAAGCATTGCAATTCCCCTTCTTGTAGAGGTGCAAAAGAGTTATAATTTTTTCTTTTAACTCGATTTGCAACTTGTTTATCCTTAAGGATATAGTTCTTAATCTTCATATTTCTCTTTCTATATTCTCTACAATTTATAGCTTTGTGTCCAAAATTAGAACATGCAAAATGTGAGGATACCTATTTTGATAAAACTTCTTTGGTATTGTATTGTCTTCCTTCCTGATGGGTGGAAGTAATCTTCTGAAGTTTTGATCATTACTTATCTTCTCTTCATTTTTCTTCTTGAATGTACTAAAGAGAGCATCTGCATAAGATTTTGAGTTAACATGGCATTCCTTTTGAGAATAACCTATTCCATTTTTATTACCTGAATCCCTTTGTGTGGTAATAATCTTATCTAATATTTTAGAGCTATTTTTAGATTTTGTTTGAATGATTTTTGCATCCAGTTCCTTTTTTAGATGAACTATTTCTACCTCCATTTTTTGACAAGTTATTTGTTTTTCCTTAAGAGACTTTTCCAGACTTTCTTCGATCTTATTTGCTTCTAAGATTTGTTTTTTTTCAAGTTTCTCATGAGTTTTTCCATCTCCTTTTCTTCTTGTTCATGTTTTTCCTTTTGTTCAACTACAAAACCTTTTCAGTTTTCTATATCTAGTTTTGTACTTTCTTAATTCATCCAGGGCACTGAGAAGTTCTTCCTCCATATTAACTTCTGCTTCATCTTCTAAATCTTTCTCATGTTTAATTTTTTATATCTTATTAGATTCTTCAATACCTAAGAAAAGGAATTCATCATCATCAGATTCATCATTGTCACTAGACTCTGACGAATTGCTATTTTCTTCTTTTGAATAAAAAATATTTTTCCTTTTGTAAATTTTTTTCTTGTAGTTGTGTTTTTCCTTCTTCTTGTATTGATTATTTTTATTTTCTTCATCTTTAGGATCCTCCTTGGGATATGGACACTTGGATGTAAAATGACCAAATTTTCCACAGTTAAAACATTTGAAAGGAAGCTTGCCTTTGTACTTCCCTGTTCCTTTCTGAAGTTTTCTAATGAAATTGGCTTCTTCCACATCAGATTATTCATGATGGTTGGATTGAGGTTTTTTATTATGATTTATCTTTGTCTTGGATGCTTTGAAAGTTGTTTGATCTTTTGCCGATTTATCATGCCCTATTCTCATTTCATATGCTGTAAATATTCCATGGAGATGATTAACCGTGAGTGTGTTTAGATCAGATCTATCTTCAATTGACAAAATATTTGCATCATATCTCATAGGTAATGACCTTAATATTTTTTTCACAATGGGTTTATCTGTAATTTCTTCTCCTTCCACTCTAATTGAGTTAACCACTTCATGTACCCTATGAAAGTACTCAACAATATTTTCTTCTTCTTTCATTTTTAGATTTTCAAATTGAGTTCTATAGGCCTGTAGTTTGGCTTCCTTGACTTTGTCATCTCCTTCATATACGACTTCCAATTTGTCCCAGATTTCTTTGGCTGATTTTCAATGCATAGCTTTCACACATATAGAATTAATCAACCCTGCTAAAATTCCATTAACTGCTCTTGAATTGTCATTGCAATTTTTCTTTCCTACAACGTCTTTGGGTGGAGTATTTGGTGCGGTGTAACCATCTACAACAGATTTCTAGATATCAAAACCAATAGCCAACAAAAAGTTTTTCATTCTTATTTTCCACAGAGCATAGCCTCCTCCATTGAACAATGGTGCTTTGTTGTTATAAATTCCCTCTAGTTGATCCATCTTCAGGATCTACCTTCAAGTTTGTTAGACTCTTGTTGGCACAGGGGCAGACCCAGGGTTCAGCTCCAAGAGCACACCAACAAGCCCTAAGTACTGGCCCTTTTGGCTACACCTGCAAAGCAGATGCAATCTCACCCGAAGAAGCTATGGGGGGGTTGCAGGACATAGATGTCTACAACCAAGGGAACGATCAAGTGGATCCACACCAGAACAATACAACATGCATATATCACTTATCATCTTAGATCTATTCCACACATCTTATCATATCTACTACAATAATGCAATAACAATATTTCAAATGAAAAAAATAGAGCATCAATCACACATAACACAAAACATACGTGGTTCACCCTCTCTCTAGGGATACGTCCACAAAAATGTGCTTTATAATATATTAAGATGAAGCATATAGTTCTTGTCTACACTCCTATCTAGCAGATCTTCTTTCTTATTCTCTCTATCTTTCCCCTTCCTGTGCACCCAGCTGCAGGACTGATCTTCACACCCAACTGAAGATCTTACAATACAGAAGGCTCTCTTACTCAACACTTTTCTCTCACTCGATATTACTCACTCAATCACACAATAACAATAGTAACAACAATGAAAAATACTAGATCAAACCTCCTTATTTCATGTAGGTTCTTATTTATACATTACGATCACTCACCTACATCCTTAGGCCAAAACCTAGGTGTCAAAAACCTAGGTACCAAAAACCTAGGTCAACTTGACCCACATTTTCAGGGCTTCGCCAGCCTGTCTTTCCTTCCTTCTCACGCGGTACTCCAAAGCATATAATGGTGGCTTCTTCTTCTTGTTGACTTTTACATGATCCTTCTTTCTTGCTAATTTTTCATCCTTGATCTCCTCATCCAACGACTTTCTTTCTCAAACTTCACTCCAACTTTTATGCTCTTTGCTCACTTCGACCCAGTAACAGTCACTGTGTGTTCTACGTAGTTCACATTTTTCCTTTTCTTCCTTTTTCTTTTCTTATTTCCATAACCAAGGGCCAAAAATCCCCCAACACTCACCTGTGACTTGTCCCAAGGCACTTCAGATCTGAACTTTCTCTTTTACTTCGACTTCAGGCTATGCAGTGCAACTTTTTTTTCTTCTCTATGCCTCCTTGCCTTCCCT
>SNQJ01S0013439.1:9585-36599 GCA_010110895.2 Picea sitchensis
TTTTTACTTTTACTATCTATATGTTGTATAATGTTGATGATCACTTGAAGAAAGATTAAAAATGTTTTAACAAAATTATGATTGTTTAATCTCAAAGACAACTGATTCACCCCCCCCTCTCAGTTGTATTAGTAATTTCAACATTCATGGCTCCTTAGACTTCTACTGAACAAAAGTATGTATAAGCTAATCCTAACTCTCTTAATTCTTTTAACAGGTTTTTAGTCATGCTCAAAGAAGGCCCCTAGAAATAAAAATCCCCCATAAAAATTTTCCTGCAGACTAAGATGTTTTGACGGTCAAAAGAAGACTAGTCCAGAGTAATCAAAGTGAGTTAACAGACCTCTGTTGCTAAATTATAAACATATATCACCCCTGGTATACTTTATACCAATTGATTTCCCCCACTTCATGTTTTAAAAGAAAAAATATAAGACAGATGGTGAAAGGAAATTCATAAATGATTGCCCCCATCTAGTCCAAAAAAGAGATGATGAAAGGAAATTCACTAAATGATTGCCCTCATCTCAACGTTTAAATCAAAAGTTATAAATTGAAGTGGTGAAAGGAAATTTAATAAAGAGAATCAGATAACTTCACTGGGGTACTGAACAAGCTCGTTGGAAGTGAAGCAATGTCTAAGATATATGTAAGGTTTCTATACATGAATTATACTATACTCTGGTAATTAGTTTTCTTTTAAACTAGATATACATCCCAAGTTCACGTGGGACTCCCTGATTAAACACACTGAATTTACTTCATCTTGATGCAAGCAAGATCAACATAACCTGTTGGAATTTTTAAGGTTGTTTTGATTATCTTAAGTAGATCTGAAATCAGTTTTAGGAAGAGGAAGTCATCGATAAGCCTAAACTTGATATTAGTGAATGATTAGGTTTAAATTTTTTCCAGATATAAGGATGAAACCTTAATTTTTTCCTATGTACCCTCCTTCTGAAGGTGTTTCACAAAAGTAAAGTAATGACTCCATTTACCCAATAAAGGCACTTGATCTACTGTTCTTCTCATCCTGCAAGGAGATGATATCCCAATTGGAGCCTATGTTGGAACATATATATTTTTCAAATAATCCATGATATCAAATAATTTCAAGCCGCCTACTTTTTAAAACAACGAAATGCTAAAGATAAACCTCAAGCATCAGATTTCGGGGTTTCGCAGATCTAACAATCCAACATGTCGAAGCTCTCAATGCCCCGACATGTGAAATAACGAAGTCGGGTTAGGATTAATAATGATCACCAAAGCATCAAAAAGTGATTATCACTAATTTAATACATCGTGCCTTCACGAGTCAAGAGTCACACCTCGAGCAACCTTCGAATGTCCCGATATGCGAAGTTGCAAAAATGACGTAAGATAAACCTAATAAATTACACGACTAACGATAATTAATTGTTACCGTGACTTCATGATTCGACAGTTTTGGCTTGAACAACAGCTTATAACCCCGATACTCGAGGTCACGAAATTTCCAAACTAATCGCTATTAATTAAAAACTCAATCCAAATTAAAGTTAATTAATCAAATCACAATTTTGCAATTTCACAGATTCAGGGTTCATAGCTCGAGACTAAGAGTAAAATCACCCGAGACTACGAATTTTGAAAAAATATTAAGAGCTAATCACGATTAATTAAAGGTTTAAGCTAGACTAATTAATATCTTACACAACCTTTTACAACTTACAGGTGAAAATTAAATACTTCTACGATTCTCCCAAGTCACAAAATATCAGGCATTTATGGCATTTATAAGCAGAGTAGAGAAATTATTGGAAATGATATCTTTCTTTATCTCCAAATATTTCTATTAAAAGAATTAAACGCTATGTCAGCAAGGACCCGCGCAGACTAGAGTGCTCAATATGAAAGGATTTCTGTCACTATTTGAATTTCATTCTAGTTTTCATAGAGTTAGCTTAGCGAGATAACCATTGTTTGTGTTTTCATCCTTTGTGATAGGAAATATAATTTCGAGATTCCATATCATGGCTCCATGAAAATCACCCAAAACAACTGGTGAAAGTTGAGGCCAGGGTTCAGATATTCTTTCTGATACCTCACCTAGAAACATCGACATAGTCAAAACATGGACACATGTTTTCAACACATTGCAATACGAGATGATAAACTGCCTAGACGACTTGAGCGATAATGAAAAATAAGACTTGTATATCAAATACAAGGTTGTTTCTCAATTGAAGATGCACAAGGTAGCAACAAGGCCGTGGATCTTTCCCTATTATGATATGATCATATGGGCACTGGATCATGTAGATGTCTCGACTAGAATAATATTCAATTCTTAGAAGGTGGTTGTTGGGACATTTCGGCCAGAGCATCTATAGGCGATGTAAACAATTTCTCCCACACCAAAATTTACTTACAATGCCGAATTATTAGAGGGTTTCAAAACTAAAGAATGTGAGCAGTTTGGAAAAAAATTATCCGACCTGGTCAAGGATTGGTGCTCACGCCCTGAAAAATTCAGAGCTGATTCTAATGGTATATACACAATCTCATCGTTACAAACACAGTTCATGTATATAGCGATGATGGTGTGCAGACTTTATGGGAAAGAGAATACTGCACATTTCTATCTCCCATGGGTACCTCTTATCCACACAGTAGCAGAGGGATACTCTTTCGACTGGGCCAAAATGTTGTCAGACGGTCTGGCCAGTCAAATTACGGAATATTGGACACAAAAGGTGAGTGGGAAAGCAACTTCATTTTACATGTTTGCTTACATTATGGCTTCCTTTTGATTCATGACACCTTTTCCATTAATGAGCTAGAGATGGACTCCAAATAATGCAGAGCCCATTCATGTGTACCACTCAAAACTCTGGGAAGATAAATCCAAAGACTTCATCTATGAGATTTTCAACTGGGTAATGGTACCAATTAATGTCGTTATCTTCGTCCACCCACCTCCCAGGATTTCAGATAAAATCGTGGCCAACTTAGGCAGTGTGGAAGACTGGTACATAGAGGAACAATTCTCTTATATTAGTGTTTTTGGCTGTTCTGTTCCCCCATATGCCCTACCGCTATTCTTACCAGACATGATAGTATGTCGCGAGGTTTCCAGGCAAACATTACTCGGCGGGATCAACAAAGAACTCAAAGGAGTTCAGAAAAAGGTATGGCCTTCTTTCCCCCTACACATTGGTATTTTTTCTCTATTAGATTTTGGCCATTCCAAAGTGGAGGCCATGGCCTTAGAGGAAATGAAACTAGTAGACATTGAATTCAAGAAGAAAAACCCTAATAAGGTCGTGGGTAACCACATGGCAAGTTGTGGTCTAAAAAGATACGAGCACGAAGACTCTCCTCATGACAAGATTTTTCGAGGAAAGAGATCCTACTCAGAAGTTTTAAGTCAGGTTCGAGCTCTTCCTCCCGAAGGGATGATCTAATTTTACAAATTTCAGGAACACTGGAGTAGTGTCTTCCCCAAATTTTTGTAGGGAAAAGTATCAACACCTCCAGGTATACAACAAACAGAATCCAAAGGTTCAACATACACAAGCCCTGGGAAACAAGAAAATTAGGGGAACACAAAGGAAACTGAGACCTCGAACCAGGAAACTGAGATCCCAAGCCAAGAAGAAAGACCCCCAGAGATATATACACCAGGTAAACAGGTCAAGGATCAAACAAAGATACCCTCAAAAGTGTTAGGAGACACACCATTGTCTACATCAAATGAACCGTTCATAGACGCTACCATGAAACAAAAATCCAAATAAATCATCAGTCCCATTCCATCCATCACACCCTTACAATAAACTAAGGGGAACCTCATGCCAGGAACAATATTCAAAGAAGATCTAACACCTATCTCTGTAGAAGAGTTACCTCCTAGTGATTTCTTTTTTAGAAAGAAAAGGAAGGTTGTGGTGAAGCTAGAAACACACAAAAGGGTGGGTGCAGTGGCCAAAAGATACATAGTATTAAATGATGGAGAAGCCTTAGAAGAGGTAGAATTTTCCGAAGAGGTAGCATGAACATTGGGGGCTTATGCAACAACCAACCAATATTCAGTCGGGACCTTGAAGGAACAGTTGAAACAAAAGGACCTGTTAATTAGAAAATTACAGACTCATATAGTAGCTGTAGAGATGAATGCCAGGAATGAGGCATACAAAGACCTTGAACAAGCCAAAGCAGCTGACCAACAGGAAATAAAAAATCTCAAATCCAATCTCGAGCAAATGCACCAGTCAGCTCAAGTAAGCCAAACATAGGTCAATCAACAAGAGGAGTTAATAAAATAGTTGCAATCCAAATTAGATTCTATTGAAATCCAAGTCATACATATAACGATATTCCAAACTCAAGCCATGGAAATACGAAGGAAGATAGAAGCATCTCAACATGGTCTACTTTCTAAAGTAGAAATCGTCCATAATCATTTTCATATGATAGATTAGGCATTAAATAATATTACCTTAAGAGAAAGAGGAGCCAAGGCAACTCGAGGTGTCTTCTAGGAGGCTATTATATCGTTAGCGAAAGAGGAAATAGTCATCAATTCCAGATTATCGATTCCAGAGAAAACCAAAGGTAACATCCTGCTAAAGGCATGGGAGCACAATATAGCAGAAAAAAAAAATGGCTAAAGATGTGAGAGATTCCCGTGAAGAAACATTTGCCCTGCTGAATAAAAAATTGTTAGATATTGATAAGGAAAGTAGCTCTGGGACATTGGGTAAAATCAACATAGCCAAACATATGCTAGATATTAAGGAAAATGTGGAAAGAGACCAAGTTGAGATCTCTCAGATAAGACAGKTTGACATTGCTCAAATAGATAAATGGTTAATAAAACCAAATCTACAACTATCGTCTATCATTGTAGTAGATGGCCAAATATGAGAAATATTGCCACAACTAGAAAATAAGTGTTACATTTTCAAGGAAAAAGACCAAAAAAAACCTTCCAAGTTGATAACTCAACTGGTAGAGAAGTGTATCAATTGTATTGAAAAGGGAAAAGGGAACACTTCTGGAGGCCAGTGATACAATTCCTCATTACTACCTTATTTTGGAGCTAGAAGATAAAGAAAATAAAACACCCTGCCAACATGAGATAAGACAAAGGATAACGAAGTGAAGCATTTCACCTTCTCATTTGTAACCAAAACATTTATAATGATAGAATTTAAAATGATTAAATATTGTATAAATATACATTTTGAGAAAGGACCAAAGGGATTCTTTTTTCCGATTGTAAAGGAGAAGACTCTCTTTATTGAGAATTAATACAAATGCAGGGCAGAGATTCTAGACTTTTCCTATTCTGAGTTATGTGTTCTTCTGTCTTTCCATATTCCAACATACTTTCATATATATTTCTTTGATGAATTTTTAAACCACAATTTAGTACAACATCTACTGTGGTTATATTTCACTTAGTAATATAATAACAAATAGATTTTCCTCTGTATTTACTGTTAGCAAATACAAGACCTGCATGCTATTTAGATACTATATTTTATACTTCATTCAACGTTACATCATTTCACTTTCTTCTTCTATTACAAAGTAAGATTCCTCAGTAATTGATGCCTTTATTTGATTAGAAACTTTATGTTTTCTTTCAATTCATTCAATATTTAAAATTTAACTCAGATGCGAGAAACAACCTTTGAGTTGTTATAATATTAATTCAATTTAAAGAACTTTTCTCTTATAATTTTGGTGGTAATAGGTGGACATTGAAACCTTTCCTCATTTCCTGATGCCTGACATTATACTTGAAGCCTTAGTATAAAATCAGGAACAACAAATGCTCTTAATTATGATTCTACATGACCATCTTTTTGTGCCATATGTCTTCTTCAATTCCTCAACCATTTCCTTCTCTTTTGTTTTGTCACCGATGAATTGCGCTGGGATCTCCCCCCGAGATGGAAACCCTGTAATATACACAATGAGATCTATGTCTATAGAGACATGCTCTTCCAACCATAGGTATCCTCTATGGATAACTTCCATCAACTTCTTGATGCAGGTTTTCATGTCACATCCCCTTACAAAGTACGGGATCTCCAACAGGCTTAGAATCCTAGTGTCGGCCAGTCTAGCTACCCACTATTTCGTTTGGTTGATTGATTTGATGAAGGGTCCTATACCCATGGTATCCATGTAAAATTTCTTTGCAAACTCTGAAAAATTGTCCATGTTGGTCACATCATGATCTGAGTACCATATTGTCTCCATGCAACCTAACATGTTAGTCCCAATGCGTACCCCTTCCGAAATGCACGATAATACCATGGATGTTATAGCCTGTCAGCATGGTGATATTGATACTAGATGCTTTCCATTTCGTTGTGGTGGGTGACTCGAGGTTCCAGCCTCCATTTTTCTTTCCCCTGTGTACTCCTCTGGTCGACCAGTGACATCTTCTACTATGCCCTCCTATTGCTGCTTCGACGCTGCTATGTGTGAGCTCTCTAACGTGACCACTTTTGTATGGTTTGGGACCATCCCATTAACCCTTGGGGCTTCTTCAAGTTTTTCAGAGCGGAAAGCATTTCTTGCATCCTTGTCTTACTCCCTCTGTCCCTCTTCCAACATATCAATATCCATGCCCACTTATGTTGTTTTTTGGGTTTCCTCTAACATTGGTGTGGGGATCTCTGGTTCCATATTGGGTGACAAGATTTCATCCAATTTGATGAATTTCGTAGGTTGTGGTGGTTTTTGTTCACTTCCCTGTGGCTGTTGAGGTGGTCTGAGGTTGTTTCGAGGTCATCTGCAGGCCTGGCTCGACGCTCCTACCTTGGGTGGTTCCATGGTGGTTAAATTTTTCTTCGTTGAGCTAGTTCATTATGTAAATCCTGCAAACTCACTCTCTTCTCCGTATACTCCGCCCCTTTGTTCTTTTCTCAATTTCACAATAACCCTTCTGATCCATGTGTTCTTTCCTTATATAGGAATTGTGTGAAACTTCTCAGAGACGTTACCCAAGTTGTGTTTTGAATGAACTGGAACTTCCCACGTACCACCCATTGAATTCCCTTGACATCTCTAGTTGGCACGATTAATGTGTTGTCCTATAAATCATTATTGACATTCAATTTTGATAGTCGCCATCAGTTGGCACCTATTTTTTGTCCCCACCATTTCCTCACTTTCCTCCTTTTTCTGACCATTGGTCCTTTCTCCACCATGCTAACTGTTCCAAGTGCACGTGAACATTCTCTTTTCAACACACTACCCCTCTTTTAGATTGTTTCTATCTTTTTATTTCTGGCGTGGTGACCCCTCTGTTGCTGTGCACAGTCCTTTTTTTTTTTAAGTGCTAGTAGGTCGATTGTCCCTATACATCTTCAGTCGACTCCCATTGATCATTCCCATGAGTTTTGTTCCTCCCAAATCGTTCAACTGTACAACTCCCCCATCTGTGACAGTCTTTACTTCATATGGTCCTAACCAATGCATTCTAAGTTTTCCTGGGTGTTGAAGAGATTTACTGTCGTACACCAAGACTAGGCCTCCCTCCTTGAAATTTTTCCTCTTGATATGTCTGTCATGCCAATATTTGTCCCTTGATTTATGTACCTCTTGGTGAAATCCCACTAGAATCCTATATTCTTCCATGATCATCAACTTCCTTAGCCTTTATTGTACTGTGCCTCATTCTGTCATGTTGGTAATTGCTGCTACATGCAGACAAGTTACCAAAAACTCTAATGGCACCACTGCTTCCTGTCCATACACCAATATAAATGGTGTTTTCCCTACTAATTTCTTACATGTGGTCCTGTATGCCCACAATACTATTGGTATCTTCAAGTCCCAATCATCCCTATTGACATTGTAGATCTTTGTCAGTACATTCTTGAGGATCTTATTAAAGGCTTCCACTGTTCCATTTTCTTGAGGATGATATGGTGTACTTTTTTGATGATAAACTTCAAATTCATAATTCATCGAATTAATAATGTTGTTAATGAAGTGAGTTCCATGGTCACTCATCAAAACCCTTTGGCATCCAAATCGAGTGATCACTTACTCAAACAAAAAGTGTGATGTTGTCTCTGCGCTGCAATCTTTTACTGGTGATGCTTCTACCCATCTTGTTAAATACTCTGTTGCAGTAATAATATACCTCACTCCTGATCTCTTTGCTGGTGGGTTAATTGGTCCCACAAAATCTATTTCCCATTTGTCAAATAATTTCAAGGTTACTTGTGGCTTCAGGGGAATCTTGTCCTGCCTATTCGATTTAGCAACCCTCTGACATACATCACATCTCTAGAAATAGTCCTTTGAGTCTCTGTGAATAGTCGACCACCATAGTACCGTGCACAATACCTTTTGTGTGGTATATTTGCCTGCATAATGTCCTCCTCCTATTCCCTCATGGAATTTGGCTAGAATCCTAGGTCTTTCATGTTCTAGCACACATATTCTCAAGATACTATCTGCACCCATCTTGTATAAGTGTCCTGTGATTAGTTTATAGTATGAAACTCTCAAGACCATATTTTTCTTCTATGCAGTGTTGAATTCTTGTGGCGCGGTCACTGTACTCAAGTACTGAATGATGTTTGAAAAATATTCATCAACTACTTGGACTAAAAATCATTGTGCATCGGGAAAGTTGTCCTCTAGATTCATAGGTTCCTCTCTGTTAGTGATCCAGTCCTACATTCAACTTCCCTGGTTTGACTATCACTTCGAATTCAAATTCTTGGAACAATAATAACCATCTACAAATCCCCCCCCGCCACCAACACTGGCTTGTTGATGAGGTACTTGAGATGAATGGTCTATAAACATCCTGAAATGTTTTCCCAATAAGTAATGTCAGAACTTCTAAATCACATAGACCATAGATAAGCCTTCTCTCTCCGTGGTATTGTAATTATTCTCTGATTTTGACAGTTTTCTTCTAGCGAATGCTATAGGATGGTCCAGTTATCCTACTCTTGTCTATGCCAGAATAGCCCCAAGTGCTATGGATGATGCATATACTTGCACATGGAATGTCTTTTCCCAATCTAGGAATACTAGTATTGGTGCAGTTACCATCTTCTCTTTCAAGGTGTCCAATCCTCGCTGACAGTCCTCATTCCACTGAAACTTGTTGTCTTTTCATAACAATTTCTCCATTGTCACAGTGATCTATGCATATCCTTTTATAAGTTTCCTCTAGCATCCTATGTGTACCAATGTTGCTCTTAACTGACGTACTGATTTTGGTGGTGGTAGATTAACAATTACTGCAATCTTGGCGGGATCTACTAGCAAGCCTTGTTTGCATACTATATGGCCCAATAGTATCCCAAAGGTTGTTCCAAAGATGTACTTCTTGATGTTTAACGATATATGACACTTCATGAATCTTTCTAACATCAACCTCAACACCTCTACATGGTATTTCAATAGACTATAGACTGTCTAATCATCCAGATATACCTCTAGAAACCAGTGGATGAATTCTTTGAATTCATATATGACTACTCTGGAAAATATTGTTGGTGCATTCTCCAGTCCAAACGGCATGAATGTGTACTGATAGGATCTCCATTCTTTGGAAAAAGTGGTCTTGTATATTTATTCTAAATCTATCTTGATTTGATGGTATCCTGAGAATCCGTCGGTGAATGAATAAGATTCGTGTCCTCCTATGTTCTCCAACACTTCATCTGTGAAAGAAGTAGGGAAAGGGTCATGTAGACACACATCATTCAAATTACTCAGGTCAAAACATATCCTTATCCCTCCCTTTTTTTTCTCCTGAACTACCATAGGGCTTACCCATTCAGATTCCTCCACAGGTTCTATGATTCCGGCCTCCAAAATCTTATCAATTTCGGCTTTAAATTTCTTCTTATATATAGGTTTTAGTCTGTATGGTCTATGTCTGATTGTTCATTCCTCAGATATGAGAGGTATATTAATTTCACCTAGATCTCCTGCTATGCATTTAATTTCTGTAAACGTTTGATAACAAGTCACTGTATTCGGGCAGTAACTCTGTTATGCTTTCCACTGTTTTCTCATCCCAGTAGTCTCCAATGCTGGCCATTTTGGGATTCTCAACTATCCCAATGTTGAATTTATTCACATTGATCGACAAATCAAATACTTATGATTCTATAGGTGGCCCTTCCACTTCTCTTTCACCTTCAACTTCCATGATTTGAATGTTTAGCGGGTCATATTCATCCGGTGCTTCTTCCTGCACATGGTAGCATGACAATAGTTCTTTTACTATCTATTTGTTCTGGTGTTCTTTTTTCATGAGTTCAACTTCTAGTTATTTAATGAATATCACACTTATGATTTTTTTAAGTGTTGAGTCTATGTTGGGGTTCTCATTCTCAAATGAGAAAGTGAATGTAAAGTTTTGTTGTAGTACTGTCCAGTTTGTAGTTCCTCTGCACAATTCCTGGTTTGTATACCAGTTTGTTGGAATCCCTTCTAATGTGTGAAAAAAATGATGAGGCCATTCCTCTGGTGGTTCCATCGTCCATAATTTTCTTCACTTCTCCAAGTGTTATGCTGGTGCCCCCTGTCCATCATATTTATACATTTGGTTTCTTCCCTATTCTATGCCAAATCTAATACACAGTAACCGCTTACATTGATACTAGTCTTTGACCATTTCTTTGTGTGCACCCCACCATATTGCAGGTGTTTTCTTGAGTGATATATCCAGGGATAAGAGCCTATGATTTTCTAACACTTCATCTTAGTATCATGTTAATAACACTTCTAAGTCATTCACCCCATGGAATCTAGGAGGTTCCCTTATCTCCGTGCCTACCCATGTTACTGCATGGTGTATGCTTGTGCATATTCTTATGGAGACTTCGTGTAACCTCTGCTACCAATTATCTAAGCCTGTATGTGATTCTGACGCACATGAGGT
This sequence comes from Picea sitchensis, assembly GCA_010110895.2. Classification (NCBI taxonomy): domain Eukaryota; kingdom Viridiplantae; phylum Streptophyta; class Pinopsida; order Pinales; family Pinaceae; genus Picea; species Picea sitchensis. Next base: position 20,513 of record SNQJ01S0013439.1, read on the forward strand.
GATGCTTCTCCAACTGAGTAACCCATTTATGGTTGGGTTCACATAATCTTATTCTGGAACGGTTTTTCTTTACAACTGGTTAATTTCCTCCAGGTCTAAGCAAGTAGGTTCTACAAACCTTTCCCCCTTTGATGGATCCAATGGTGCAATGAATCTGTATTCTACTGACTCGAATGCTATCTTCCTCGTATTTAAGTTGATTATGGAATGATTTTAAAATGACCAATCCAATCCAGACAACGCTAGATAAGGTGTTGTGCCATCCACTATCTCTATTACTTCGAAGTCGACTTTAGTGTGCACTCCATCTAGATCTACTGTCACCCATTTTAGTCTTCCAATTGGTAGAACTTTGTGTTGATTTTCTAGTTTTAGCTGAACCGATGAATATCCTAATGTGGTTTCTCCCATATATTTCCATGTTTTCTTGGGTAGCACATTTAATTCAGATCCTAAATCCAATATAATATCTCCCATGTTGAAATCTCCAATGTTGGTGTTCAGTCTGAATTCTTTGCTTGTTCTCCTCCTTGTATGTAGATGATTAACTATTTTGTGTTCTATCTTTCCTTTTGCCTCTATGGTACATATTTCTAACATATTTTGTAATACTTTGATAGAGGATGGATCATTTATTAGTTTAAAATAGGATTGCAAAAAACCTTTAATCATACTTACTTGTCCTAGAGGTTGTGCTTCTTTGGAGTGATCCAGCGATGGAGGCATATCATATGTTGGTAATTACTTATTATGTTGCATAGTTGATGTCGATGCAATTTTTGGCTTCATTAATTCTTGTCTTTCCTGATTGAGTATCTCCTTTTCGTTCTATGCATCAAACTGCTTCTTTGGTTCAACATTCTTCTTCACCCATTGGTTTTGTGATGGATCTTGTCTTACTGTGTCCTTTCTTGTATTAGATCCTCTCCACATAAATATGTTGATGTTTCTTCCTCCATCCCTTGCTTTCACTGAAATCCACTGAATATTCTGATTGTTCTGATTTCTCTTTTCCTAGATCTTCCCCAATAGTGTTGGACATTCTTCCATGTCATGATCTGATGTGCAACAATATATACACATCACAGGTGGAAGTGGAAATTCTCTTGCATAGTGTCCTGGTTGTTGACAGTTGTGGCACACCACTAGTCCTCTTCCTCTTCTAAATCCTCCTCTTCCTCTTCCTCCACCTCTGTAACAAACTCAATCTCATCGTGGTGCATTGTACTGATGTGACTAGTTATACTGCGCAGGATTATAGTATGGCTGCACGGTATTGTATTGTGGCTGCGCAATGTTATATTGTTGTCGTGCAGTGTTATACTGTTGCTACACAGTTTTATATAGGGTTGATACTTGGTTAAAATGTTGTGCGGCTTTCCTGGTCATCATTTCTTCCTGCACCCTGTAAGCATATGATGTTCTTTCCCTCATGAGGTCCATGGTCCTACAGTCTTTGTCATCATGGCCTAATAACTTGCAAAAGTTGTAATATGAACTCTTAGGTACTGTATGGTACTTATGCATCATTGGGAAGTGATATGGATCATGCCCCTATTTCTTACAGATCTCACACCATAGTCCTCCTATTGGCAACGGGTTTGGCATTCCTGCTACCATGTACTGCACGAATGTTGGACATTTGTTCTTATGGTGTTCTTCTATCCTACATGTGGTACACCAAACAAACTCTCTTTTGTCCTTACCTTTGTTCTCGTTTAGCTTCAATGTTAAGTTCTTCAAATCCTCCTTCAGCTCTTCTATGGATGGATTTGTCTTCTGATATTTATTCTCTTCCAGTTGTAGGGCTTCCCGTAGAGCCTCTGCCTGTGTATGAAACTTATGATGTCACAAAGGGTATTTCAAGTGTGGTAGCAGTGAATTGATGAACAAATGCCTATGATGCATATCTATCATGACATACTTTATCTTTCCCTTCAATTGTTTTAATCTCTAGTGAATCTCCCACATAGATTCTCCTAGTTTCTTTCTAATATCTATCATCTCATTCATGTATTGATCCTCTGAACTAGGATTCTAGAATTCATTTATTAATAGTTTCTTGATATCTCCAATCATTGTTGTTGTCCCTGGTAGAATGTTTTCAACTAAACTTGTGTACCAATCTAGTGCGTGATCTCTTAGCGTGATAGCCAACTGTGCAAGTGTAGTGTACTCATATGTGATTATTTTTTCTTCCCAAATCTTTTCACAAATGAACAAATGCTTCTCAGGGTCCTCTGATGCCTCTCCTTTGAATTTTGGTATCCTGATGGTGGGATCATGTCCTTCCATACTGACTGCTAAACGGATACCTCCACGTGGTGTACATACTTGATTAATGCTTCATGAACTGTCTCCCCTAGTTGTTGTTCCTTGTGTAGATGTACTTCCTGCTATCTTCCTTCTCCTGAAATTCAGTTTTCTAAATGGTGGTGTTCTTCTTGGTGTATTAGTCTTCCTCTAAAAGTCAGTTTCTAAATGGTGGTGTTCTTTCCTTGGTGTATTAGTAGCATATGGGTTTATGGGTTCCATTAACACCTATATGGATAGGAGTGTTGCTCATTCATGCTCTTGGACCTCTTGTCTCTATATTTCAAGGATTTCCTCAATATGTTCCATAGCCTAGAGATCCTCTACCTCTTCTTCATCACTTTCCAAGCCCTCCCTCGTGGCTATGACTCTCTTCTCTTGGTGTTCACCTTATATTGTTAGGGTACTCCACTGCGGCTTCAGTTGTTTTCATGATCCCCTTGATCTGTTCTTCATCCATCATAATCGGGTCCAAGGCCTCCCATTCTTTCCTATATCCCTTTCTCCTTCCATTCCTTTCCCAAGCTTTCAAGATTTCCTACTCTTCCATGCATGCAGGAAGTTTAGATGTATGGTTCCATTGTCATTACACCTTTGTTATATAGTAATATCTTAATAGAAGTATATAACGATTTGATGTACCTACCTCAAGGTCCCTTCAAGAATTCTTGTTCTGACACACTATAAGAATTCATTGTATCTACTACAAATTCTGTGATAAATCCCGCAACAATGTTGTCTAACCAGAAATCTATTGCATGTGTAATCTATTATCAACTTGTTGTAACTATGCAATCTCTACAGGATTCCACTCTAGCTTTCTGATCCGATTTGTAGGATGGTTTTATTTCAATATTTTTATCCACTCCTACAACACATGTGGGAAATCACAAAAAAATACTTCATGCAAGTCATTGAATACGTACTTGTCCATATATTTTTGCGGTGTCAACTACAGGTTTCTATTATCTTTCTGCACAAACTCCATCTCCTTTGTTTTCAACCATCTCTCTATCTCTTCCTTCGTTGGATTCCATGGTCTCAACATCCCCTTTTAGATTCTCATTCTCTCAATGTCTTGTCGTCCGGTCTGTCATTCTTTTGATGCGTCTTCAACAAATCTCACATACTCAATCCCATCACATACCAACCAACCAACAAAAAAACCATTTGTTGGATTTTTATGTCTCTACTCTTCTAATTAGGATTCTTTATTTGTTATTCTGATCCTACCTTACTAACAAAGATTGACACCAGTTCAGATTTGATAAGCTCCCAACAAAATCCGTCTAAAACTATCAGCCCTTCTGGTAGACCAGAAGGCAATGCAACACACAGAGTGTGCTATGAAGTCTCACCCAAGATAGCTCTATGGGTGGATACAACACTTAGGTGTTTGTAACCAGGGAATGAGTGACGATCTACGATTGTGTCTTGTATCCTTTATTTATTCATCATAACATCAAATTATAGTAGACATTCGATTCATGCATGTGAAATACCGGATCTAAATAGTTACTTCATTTATCTAACATTCACCATTTGACAATAATAAAGTTTCATACATTCATTCACATAACACATGTGTTACCGTGGTTCACCCCCTCTTGGGCTCCATCCACAAATATCTAGCTCTCAAGTTATTTATTATGGTTCAATAATATGTCATGCCATGCATGTTTACAATCTTATATCTTACTCCCTTCAACGAGATTCTCGATCCCTGTGAGGCTGACTAGATTGCACCAGGATTCTTAGCCTTCAATATAACCCACAAGATCAAGTTTCTAACTACCCGCCTAGCTCAGCAACTTACTGAGTAGTATATTTCTTACAAGTCTCTCTTCCTCGGTCTGTGTTGGGCTCTAAGGATGTCCTAAAAACAACCTTAGTTTAACATTAATTTATCAATCTGAGGATTCGTCTTTTATCTCAAGAATATCAACAAAGTCTATGCAGATAACTTGTAGAGGTTAAAATCGTGTAGTTAAAGAAAGTGTGAGTTTATCAACAATCAAGTTCCTCACACATTCATTACACTTCTGAAACTAAGGTTTTACTGAACATGATTGAAATCTGATCTATAACATACTTAAAAGCATGAATTGAATTGCTAAATTGATCTAATTAAGAACAAGAATTGAATCTATGGAAAAGCTTAATAAACTGATCTATTAATGACTATCTAATCTGGTGAAAAGAAATAATTGAGTACTGCAAATGAAGAAAATAACAATGAATGAAAGGAACAACAAATGCTAATTTAGCGGAAAGGAACAAAAAATACTAAATTAAGCGAAAGGGATAGCAAATGCTAATTTAAGTGAAAAGGAACAACAAATACTAAACTAATCAAAAGGGACAACAAATGCTAATTTAAGAGAAAAGGAACCGTGCGTGTGAAAATGAGAGGAACCGTCAAACAGTAAACTACAAGAAAATGGAATCTGAAACAACAATCGATAACATTCACAATGAAGCATCTATCTTTTACAAGCGAACATCATGAAAGTATTAACATAGTCACACATTTATCTTAATTACCTCAAAGGAGATTTAAACCATAAAACATGAATCAAATTGATACAATTACAGATTGAGACAGTAACTCCTTCAGACTGGGCCCTTGGTCCTCATAAGTACTGCTGCTAGAAACTCAGTATGTGAAAATGATGAAAATGTTCAAAGCCTTTATTAATTCCATAATTGATCCAACATTTACAAAAGTTGTTTGTGCAGAGCAATTATGAGTTCCAAATGCTTGGATAAAATTCTTAGATGATCCTTTCTAGGATCCACTACCCTTTATATATTACAAAATATGGGTAAATTGAGCTATCCTGAGGATCGAGAGATCCTCAAGATCGCTATTACTATTTATGAAGTTTACAAAATAGAGAACCAATCTCTCATGAAACTACATTGTGCCTAATATGTTTAACCTCCAATAGCTTACGTATCTCCAAAATCTCTTTGGATATCCTAGGTTTAGAGTTATTTACCCATTCTTGTAACAAAATCAAATGATTCCAACCATATTTTAGAATTTATGGAATACAACTCAATAATATTTCTGGAAGACATTTTAATAATTTTCTATTCTATTTTATTCCTAAGTAACAAAAAAGTCAATCGAGATTATATCATAAATCATGAGAATGAGGGGAATATTTGTAACTTTTCATAACCCAACATTACCCCTTGGCTTACCTTCTTGCATGTCCTCATGCAAGGTAAGTTTTTACATGTAAAGCTGTGATGCTGTAAGGAGGAAAAATAGGTTCACCAGGTGCCCTGAACCCATTCTTACGTTTGAGTTCTCCAAAAGTAGCATCTTCCCTCTTCTTATGAATTTGATAATATATTTGGTAATCCTCTGGAGGAAACCAGATAATAGGGGGATTATATCTGCACCCAATCCAGGTAGGTCCTTCTTCCTGTATCATTCTGACACACCTTTCTATTCTGAAGGTGGCTGCAAAGAAATTTTTGAACCCGAAGGGTTCCTTGATATTTACTTCATCTGGAGAGGCATCCCACCTTAACTTGGAGCCAACAAGAGCTTCTTCTTTGAGTTCCCTAAAATATATCATCCCTGATCGTATGAACTGTTGGTGAATAGGACCTAAAGAGCCTTTCACCCCTTCCCTTTTCATGAATGTCCTATGTCACATGATGGCTGGAAACAATTTTGGTGGTTCTCCTCTAACCCAAAGATCTAACCCAATTTCTCTCTTCATGAAAGTTTTGTGGGATTTAGCCCACCTGACTTGATTTTTGGTGAAGGATAGAAATGCTTGAAGTTGTATATCTCTAATAAAAGTACCATGGTTATCTCTACCGTTGTCTTCCAAAATGAAGTTATGGAAGTATAATTCTCACAGAAAATATTGTACTTTCTCTTCTTGCTCTCTAAAACATGACACAAATTCAGAGATAGTGGTGAATTTAATCGGTTTACCTACTTGAATAAATTTCACCCTCAACAACATGTAGCATTCTAATGAAAACAAAGTATAATTGGTAGCAGGATTTCTACAATCTATTGCATCAGTGTAGACATCACACATCTCTTTGATTTGCTCCAAAGCTTTTTCCAGTTGGCCTTGTATTTTCTTTGTCTAACCTTGAGCCTTAGTCAACTTAGTATAAGTTTCATTTTCCATTGTCGACATGGTTTTAAGTTGTTTAAAAACTCTTTGGTGCTCTTCCATGGTCACCATTTCATCTCTGGTTTGAGTGTTTGAGTCAAGGTTTCCTGGGCTTGTACCAACTCTTCTTCTAGTCTATCAATGATGGCACTCTGATCCTGAAACTGAGATGTTTCTTCAGTCTGACATCCTTCTTCTTTAATTGTTGGGACTACTGTCTGATATTTTGCATTTGTAGTCTCCAGAGGAGTGGGAATCACTTCCTCAGGTTGAGTAGCTACTCCTCCTAGAATTCTTGTTTGGGCTTCTGTTTCATATGCTTCCAAAGGAATCTCCTATTCATTTTGAACAACTACCCTTTCTGCTACTGTAATCTCAGTCTAAAGTTCAACTTTTGCTGTCTCTTCAAGAATATGCAGTTCTGTCAGTGTTCCTACATAACTTTTTTGGACTGCCCTCCTAGAAAGATGATTCCTTCCCTATGCTCTATGTCTTTTGGTCTTCTTTCTTTCATGGGACTTGACGACTTTCTCTAGTTGTTTTCTTAGTTCTTTGATAATTTCCTTAAGATTGCCCACTTTCTTCTTTAACACTTTAATCCTTTTAACCCTTCTTTTTAACAACTTGTTCTCCTGTTTTAGCCTTCTAATTCTACTGTGTCTTTTTCTTGATTTTTGTTTTTGTGGACTATTAGGGTTTTCCTTACCCTGATCAGTCAATAGTTGTTCTTCTATTTCTTCTTCTTGCACTATTGGGCTATTTACCTCAGTATGAGGTTCTTCTTGTGTTGTATCCTCTGGGAATGGCATCTCATTGTCAGGGAAATACTCAACAGGTTTTGAGGAAGAATCTGATGCTTGGTATTCTTCTGTCCTTCTTGTTGTTGGAGAAATTTCTCTTTTTGACACACTAGTTTAGTGGGAGTTAATTGACTAGTTCTATTTAGACTTTCTATTTTTACCATCACTATTATTCATGCCTGCATTCCTAAGGAAAGTTAACTGCTTGATTTATTTTATTAATTATGGAATGCTTTTCCCTATATATGAGTGTATACCACTCATTCATTGTATCATATTGATCATGATCTATGTATCAATCATCAGCTCATTGGAGTAGTGTGAATATATTTTCTCATTCTTCCATATTGAATCTCTCTTCCTTTCTTGATAATATTTTTTTGTACTTGATTTAGCTAGATCTACTGTGTAGGTTTACGTGAAACACTGACATGGTATCAAAGCTATGCTACTTGGAGCAAGCCAGACAAGCCAAAGAATAAGGAAAATTGGAGTTTCGGCGAGCTAAATCCATGCTCGTAAATTTTAGCAGTTATTCCTCCCAAAATATTACATTTTTGAGAAAGAGACCCACTATTAAAGTAAATTAGCCCATTTTGGAAGTGGGTTTTCAACTGTTTGGCGAGATTCTTTACCGTTTTCTTAGAAAGTGAGCTGCAAGATAACCTCTTGAAACTGATACGAATCCGTGGCCGTACCTTTACACATTCATTGTTCCCAAAAATATTATTTTTTTGGGGAAATGGTTCATGATAACAGTAAATCGGCCCATTGTGGAAGTGGGTTTTCAACCGTTTGGCAAGATTCCTCACCGTTTTCTCAGAAAGTAAGTCGCAAGAGCATCTCCTGGAACTGATATGAATTTTTAATTTCTTAATTTTTCACTTGCAGATTGAGAGTAAATTTTTAGGGGTTCTTGGAATCAGTGGGAGAGATGGATATGAAAACTATTATACATACAAACTTGGTGGTAATCCTCACACCATACAATTATTTTGATTGGAAGCCCAAGGCAGAATTCCAACTCAGAAGGAAAGGATTGTATAATTTGACGATGGCGACAGAAACAAAACCTACATCAACGATTGAGAAGATGAGATGGACAAATCGTAAGGATGAGGCCACATGACTACTTCTTGAGTTAATCTGCACTGATCTGTTGTTTCATGTTGCCGCATGCAAGACTTCAAATGAGATTTGGACCACCTTGGAAGGACTCTTTGGAAAGAAGGATGGGATGCGAGGTCATATGCTTGAGGTAGAGTTGAATACCTTAGACCCTAAAAGTTTTGATAATATACAAGTTTTTTTACTAAATTTAAATCTTTGCTATTGAGCTTGGGTGAATGTGGTATTAATAAGTCTACACAAGAGAAACAACTTATTCTAACAATCTTGGCCAAGCTAGGACCAGAATACACTGTATATGTCTCCAATTTCCATTCTGGCAGATGTCTTTTTGAAATTCGAAAATGCCTACGTTGGCTCAGTTCATTGAGTCTCTTACACAAGCACAGACAAAACTCATACATATGGGCCTCATGAAAGATCCCAAAGCACAAGCACTCACCATGCAGGATGGGAAAGAGTCATTCAAACAAAATAGGAAGGAGGGATATTCCAAATCCTTTAATGATTCTTCAGGTTCCAAAGACTCTTCAGATTCCAAGAAGAAGAAAAAGGGAAAGAAGTGCACTTACTGCAATAAACTGAATCATGAAGAATCCACATGCATGAAGAAGCATATCGATCTTATGGCACATGCACTTCAACAGAAAAAACTTGGAAAATTCATTCCAGAGGGAGTCAAGAATCAGAAGGAAGAAGATCCTGCTCCTAAGAAAGGTAATCATCATGCTCTTGTTGCAATTAATTCCTCATTTGATTCATGGATTATAGATTCTGGTGCAACCCATCATATGGAAGCGAAAGAGGAAGTTTTCTCTTCCTTGAGTCCATGGTCAAGACCCCCTATTCTCATGGGGGATGATACTCCAGTAGCAGTAGTAGGAGAAGGGAGAGTGGAACTCCACAATTGAAGTTTTGAGAATGTTTTACATGTTCCAAAGCTTTCTATGAATCTTCTCTCAGTTTATCAGATCACTCAGAAAGGAAAAAAGGTTGAATTTACATCATATTCAGTTTCAGTAATTGACATGCATGGCAATTCCATCATTACAATTGGTGAGGTGGATCACAAGTCAAGGTTGTATAAATTCACTAAGTTTTTTGATGATGACTCCTCTATTCTACTTACACATAAGGAGAGTACTTTGCATGCACCTCCAGTGAAACAAGCATATACTCTTGTTCTTCCATTAGTTTCAGACATCAGAGATGATTCCATACACTTAGATTCTGTACATGGAAATAAGCAAGTAGTACATCCAGATAAGAAGCCAGCGTCAAAGATTCAGAAGATGCCCAAGAAGGCACATACCACACTTCAGGCAATAGGCAACCTTGCAGGGAATGCATTGGATTTGAGGAGGAATCGATCTCAACATGAGGATCCTTCTCATGTATTTTCAGATTTAGAACTTGCGATGCCCATGCATTGATATATGGTTCAATCTACTGATCCACATAACTACAATAGGGTTGTGGGAAATCCATTATGGCAAGAAGCCATGCAGAAGGAGTATGACTCACTCCTACAGAACCAAACTTGGAATTTGGTTCCACGTCCACTAGAAAGGAATATTTTCAGGTGCAAATGGGTCCACAGGATTAAGAAGTACAAATCCTGATAGGTTTCCAAAGGACTTCATCATATCCATAAATATTTCTACATCTTCACGAAGACTTTCAATGAGCAGAAGTTTCAGAATTTGCAAGATCATCTTGCAGTGAAGAACACAGTTTCCTAGCAGCTGTCATTTTCTTCTTTTGATACATTATATTTTGAGGGGGGGGTTTGTTCCCACATGGTTTTCCCTCTTTTCTCACTTTTATTCAGTGTTCATTAGTTGCATTGTACATGAGTACCGAAAATGGCCTAGTAGACGGGACTCATTTTTACTCCATAGTGATGCTCAGGGGGGGTGTTGGAGAAATTTCTATTTTCGACACACTAGTTCAGTGGGAGTTAACTGACTAGTTCTATTTAGACTTTCTATTTTTTCCATCACTATTATGCATGCATGCATTCCTAAAGAAAGTTAACTACTTAATTTATTTTCTTAATTATGGAATGCTTTGCCCTATATACGAGTGTATTCCACTCATTCATTGTATCATATTGATCATGATCTATGTATCAATCATCAGCTCATTGGAGTAGTGTGAATATATTTTCTCATTCTTCTAGATTGAATCTCTCTTCCTTTCTTGATAATCTTTGTTTGTACTTTCTTTAGCTAGATCTCTTGTGTAGGTTTCCATGAAACATTGACACTTGTGTCTTTGTCAATTGAGGTCCCTAGACTCCCTAGAACCTGGGCTATCTCTACCTCATAGATTTTCAGGAACTATTCTGTGAGTTGTCCCAGTACTGGTTGGGTATCTTCCTGAATGTTTCCTTATGGGGTTTGGTCTGTCTCTTCAAACTCCTGGACATCTTCCTGTAAGGGATGCTCTGTCTGCGTTATGTCTTGGATTTCTTTAGGCCATTCTGTCATTTCCTAGATTTTCGGTTGTTCTATTATTTCCTGAATTTCTTCAAGCTGTTTTTTCCATCTGCTTCTTCTTCATCTCTCAATGGGGGTTTTAGGAGCAACACTTGCTCTTTTTATTTTTATCGTTGAAGCCTCTACTTGTGAAATTCGAGTCTCTGCTAATTGGATGAGGTGTTCCTTGACTTCATATTGAGGAGGTGGAACTTCCATTTGGGCATTGGCTTCCCTTTCCTATGCTACTTCAATTCCCTGGGTTGGGTCTTCATGATGTAACTATGGTTGTTCTAATTGTATAGGTCTATTGGCCTTAATAAGATCACCCCGGGTTATTTGGGTTTAAATAAAGGCTTTATTTACTATCAAGTTTACCAATCCATGGTGGCTAATGATGGTAACGAGATATTTTTCCTTCTGTGTTCTTATGGTGACCTCATGTAACATAGCATTTAGAAAAAAAGGTAAATTGATCACTAACTATTGTTTGAGCGCTGCTAGTAGTTTGAGGTGGCGTGGCCAGATCACATCATAACTTCTATCGCAAGTGATATACCTCTGTATGACACCTACCAGTTCTTTCCAGGGTTCATTGAGCATGCCGGGGTTAAGTTCCTTTCCCTTTTTATCCAATTCCTCTCCAGGGTCTACGAAGGATTCTACAGCTTCTTTGAGCATTGTATATATTCTAGTCCATTGTATGCTTGTGTTAGGAAGGCTTGTAAACTCTGCTACGATTTCCTGAGTGAATGGAATTTGTATATCTCGAACCATGGAGGTTTCTCCCTGCAAGTTCTTGAAGAATTCGATCATGATGTCTGTATCATATCCTTGTAACCAATTGAAGTACTCCATCCACCCCAGACGGTGTAGGATTTATCTTGCGTGCTCAGTTACATGTAGTAATGTTGGTTCACATCACACACTTCGACCTCCCATATTTTTGTAAACAAGACGACTAACACTCCTTGTTGTAGCTTAACTCAACCAGTATTTCAAACAACATAAATAACAAATATAGAACAACATTGTGTATATGTAAAAATGATTTTTTTTTTGTATTTGCTACACTTATTGAAATCTATCAGTAAACGTGTCGACCATCTTCCCCCATAAATGGAAAGGCTAACCTCGGCTGTCACATGTACGAGTGTAATAATGGTGAGGAGTTCCTGCGAGGTGTGATTGTTATGCCATAGCCACCGCTGGAAAAGACAATCATTAATAATTTTTCAAAAATCACTTTAATGGTATTTATGATAATCATCACTTTGTGTGGGAAATTCGAATTGTCATACCTAAGTTAGAAACCTTTTGAGGAAAAAATATTCCAAAAGATTTTAAATTTGTTCACATGTTTAAAATTTTCCACATATCATAACATTGTTACTTTCCCTTTTTATTGGATATATCCGGAATGATAGCCTCATTGTTTAGAAAAGGAAATCTAAGAACACAATAAAACTTGGCATATGTAAGGTAAAATTTGATACCACGAGCAAAGCCACTGCTGCGAGCAAGTTTCCGTAGCCTCGATAGGGTTTCCTTTTAACCCATAAATGAGCCTGTATACTTAATAAATAGTTTGAATTGTCTTTTTCCAAGAAGACCATTACCCTGGTTTGGTGGCTAGATGATGATAATTCCACTCACTAGATTGTAACCTAAGTGAACAAGTCGTCTCATGACGAGACCTCTTGTCCTTTGACAAAAAAAATGCCAAAGGCCATTTCCCTGGTGTGGTAGCCATAGTGTAAATGTCACCTATGTTATTATCTGATGATCATGGTAGGTTGGCTCTTGATGAGACCCCCTATTCTTTATGGAAATTTTTTATTAATATATATATATATATATATATATATATATATATAAAGCTCTATCAAGGGAGGCTCATCTACTCCTTAAGAGTGAGGGATGGCATAAGAAGTGTAAGAATACTAAGTAAGAATGTATTTAAGATTCCTTATTATGGTATGAGAGAAATTATCATTCAAGTATATGTGGATATATAGGGGAAAGAAATGAATTATGGTGATTAATGAATTGTGAACAATTTTTAAGATGATTTAGAGAGATTGATCCAAAAATAGTTTACTAGGGTATGTTAAATGATCCACACCAAATGACAAATTAGAACTAGTGTTGATGAAAAGGAATTAGTGAAGGTCATATCCAAAGGAGTGACTAATATAAAAATGGCATGTTTTTGAGAGAGGAACAATAATAAGAAAGAATCATGAAGGGAACAACAATTGTTCCTTCCGAATGGACAACACTATTGAAAAAGGAACAAAAATTATTTATAAGGGAACAACAATGTGACAAAAGGAACAACAACTGTTATTTTAGATGGACGATATTACTTACGAAGGGAACAACAGTCGTTCTTTTCAAAGGAACAACAATGGTTTGCAAAGGAATCAACGATCATGGTAAGGTAACAATAGTCATCGCTTTAAAAGGAATGGTAATCGTTTCATTTTTAAATGAACAATGACGATGATGTTCAAGTTTTTACCCATTTGATTAAAACTCCCACAGACATTTTTGTTTTAGTGAATATATAGTTGATTAGTCATAAACTAAATTCATTCAATTTCTATGGGTAAGTTTATGCAATAATCGACATATTGGATGGTCCATAAGCATGTTCATTTTCTTGAATATTTGCTGAGCAAAGTGAGACATAAGCAAGGAACAAAAAAGAGTGTTAAATATATTCATTACAGTCATCTTTTCTTGTTCATATTCTCTCAAGTAGCTAAAAAAATAAAAAGGAAATAAAAACTCAATCAAATCTGTAAAGAAAGCTATATACAATATATATAGTGCTAAAAAATCATCATTTATGGAGTTGAGGCTGCTAGGTTACCTTCCCAGCCAACCAAGATCTAAAAAATAGGGTCCTTACTTACTTCTTGATATACGGATTCTTTTGAATGCGGATGATGGTAGAGTCGTAGCCAGTGTCCATTTACCAGAAAGGGAAACCCAGACCCGTCAATGGTAATTAAAGTGACAGTGCCATTATCATGAACTTCATTAATTTCATATGGTCCCAACCACCTTGTCTGTAATTTTTCAGGAAAATCATGAAAACTAGAATCATAGAGAAGTGCCCAATCACCTTTCTGGAATAATTTATTCTTGATATATTTGTCGTGCCAATTCTCTCTTTGTTTCTAAATAATAGCTGTGCGCTCCAAGGTGGACATGTGTGCTTCATCCAACTCATTGAGTTATTATAGGCGTTGTGTATGTGCCTCTATAAGATCCAGTCCAATTTCTTGGGCCATCCTTAGAGTCTTGATCTCAAACTCGATTGGAAAAATAGGTTCTTTACCATAGACTAAGTGATAAGGAGAGCAGTCAGTGGTGTTATGCCATGTTGTGTGATAAGCCCATAGGGAATTTGGAAGCCTAGTTGCCCAATTCTGTCGGTTTGTCGAGACGATTTTTGTCAAAATTGTCTCCAAGACTATATTGGTGCTTTCTACTTGTCTGTTTTCCTATGGGTGGTATGGAGAAGTAACTTTGTGCTTAATATGATAATTGTTCAGGGTGGTTGTGATTCTATGAGTTGTAAATTGTGACCCCCCATAAATGATTACTTCCCTGGGTAGTCCATAGCGTACAAATAATTTGAAAATAAATTTAATGACTACTTCCTCTGTTGCATTTGGTAAGGCTTCTTCCTCTAACCATTTGGTCATGTATTTCGTCACAACTAGAATATAGGCCTTATGATTTGACTTCGGATTGAAGGGGCCAACAAAGTCTAGTGCCCATCTCTTGAATGGTTCTATGACTACTTGTGATTTTAGGGGCATTTCATCAGCCTGACCTGGTTTATCCATCTATTGACAACTGNTGAGACAAGAAGTCTGCAATAAGATTCTCTCATCTAGGTTGATCCTTGATGGTGATGTCGAATTCCAATAGTAATAACCACCGAGTAACCCGTCCATTAGTAATAGGTTTATTAGATAAATATTTAATATCAGAATGATCAATATACAAAATAACTGGATATCCTGTTATATAATGACAAAATTTATTAATAGCATGTATAATGGCTAAAAAATCGTTTTATGTTACTGTATAATTTAATTCAGCGGGAGTAAGGTTTTTGCTAATAAAATAAATAGCATAAGGTTTCTTGTCTTCTTCTTGTCCAAGGACAATGCCTATGGAGATATCTGATGCATCTGTGGAGATGTGGAATAGTATTTTCCAGTTTGGTCCTCTCAGCACCGGTGCTATCGAAATCAACTTTTTAAGTCCTGCAAATGCCACATCACACTTATCAGACCATTGAAATTATGCATTACCAGTTAAAGCATGTAAAGGTGCAACATTTCTTGTAAAATTTTCCATGAATCTGCGATAGTATCCTAAAGCACCAAGGAAACTACGTACCTCAGTTTGTGTACGTGGTGTAGGCAGATTAAGGATTACCTCTATTTTTGTTGGGTCTACCCTGATTCTGTTTGTAGAAATATAATGACCTAGTACCACACCTTCAGTCATCATCATATGACATTTTTCATGACTTAAACATAACCTGGTAGCAATGCAACGTTCCAATACCTTCTCCAGATTTCTTAGAGCTTGATTAAAGTAATTGTCATAAGGGGTGAAATCGTCCATGTAAACTTCAAGCTCTTCATTAATCAAATCAGAAAATATTCTTAGAATGGACCTCTGGAATGTGGCTGGAGCATTAAATAATCCAAAGGGAAATACTCTGTATGCAAAGGTACCTCAGGGACATGTGAATGTAGTTTTATCTTGATCTTCTGGGGCAATCTGGATCTGATTATAGCCACTAAAACCATCTAGGAAGGAGAAAAACTTCTTCCCTGCTATAGTATCAAGGACCTGATCGATGAAGGGTAGGGGGAAGTGGTCCTTATGGGTAGATTTGTTGAGTTCTCTGTAGTCTACATAGATCCTCCATTTCCCATTCTTCTCGGGAACGATCATTAGTGGGGAAACCCATCGACTGTCTGAAATAGGATATATAAAATCCACATCCAACAATTTTTGTAATTATTCTTTAATAATGTCCCTAAGGTGAGGATTCAATATTCTTTGGGGATTTTGGATGGGTCGAGCATATTTCTCAATATAAATATGATGTGTGCAGAGTTGGGGATCAATTCCCTTCATGTCAGAATATTCATAGGAAAAATCCTACTGATACTTA
>SNQJ01S0013439.1:36649-49582 GCA_010110895.2 Picea sitchensis
AGTTTATGTACATGGTGTAGGTAGATTAAGTATTACCTCTATGTTTGTTGGGTCTACCCTAATTCCATATACATAAATATAATTTCCTAGTACCACAACTTCAGTCATCATCATATGAAATTTTTCATGACTTAAACATAACCTGGTAGCAATGCATCATTCGAGTACCTTCTCCAGATAGTCTAGAGCTTGATCAAAGTCATCGCCATAAGGAGTGAAATCATACATGTAAACTTCAAGCCCTTCACTAATCAGATCAGAAAATATGCTTAGAATGGCCCTCTGAAATGTGGTTGGGGCATTACATAATCCAAAGGGAAATATTCTTTATGTAAAGGTACCCCAGGTGCACGTAAATGTAGTTTTATCTTGATCTTCCAGGGCAATCTGGATCTGATTATGTCCACTAAAACCATCTAGGAAAGAAAATATTTTTTTTTTCTGCTAAGGTATCCAAGAACTGATCAATGAAAGGTAGGGGGAAGTGGTATTTCTGGGTGGCTTTGCTGAGTTCCTTGTAGTCTACACAGATTCACCATTTCCCATTCTTCTTGGTAATGATCACTAGTGGGGAAACCCATCGAGTATCTGAGATAGGATATATAAAATCTATGTCCAATAGATTTTTTGATTCTTCTTTGACAATGTCCCTGAGGTGGGGATTAAATATTATTTGGGGATTTCAGATAGTTTAGGCATCTTTCTCAATATAAATATGGTGCGTGCAGAGTTGCGGATCAATACATTTCATGTCAGAATACTCCCAGGCAAAAGCTTGCTAATATTTAGAAAGCTTTTGAATCTTCTTTTTTTGTTGTTTCTCATCTAAATTGGCATTGACATTCAAAGAATTCCCTGGTGCAATCTCAAACGATTTTTTGTTATGAACAACAGTAGTCGAGATTTGTTGTTCCATCAAATCTTCTAGTGAGTCTCCCTAGGCTTCGCAATCTAGAACATCTTTGAGCATTTGGCATGTTGGGTTATTTACAATGGTTGGGATATTGATGAAACCAATGATCACGTCATCCTCTAACTAGTTCTTGAGTCTAAGAGATTCTTCCAGTGTGAGAGGGGATCGTAGATCCTTTTCTGGATATCTTGGTGGTGGCAGCTATGGATGTATGATAGTCGGGCTTGGCTTGGATGGAGGATATAGGATGAAGTTCTTCGTAACACCTCCTTTAGAAATTGTCATATTACTCATATGACATCCTATGTATGCATCTCGTTTTGTGAGCCATGGTCTTCCTAGTATTAATGGATGCCCTTCGATCCCACTTCTTGGGTTGATGATGAGGAAATCTGCTGGATATTCCCAAGAGTTGACTGAAACTATTATATCGGGTAATGTACCAAATGGTTTATCCATTGATCGATCAACCAATTGTAACATAATTGGGGTAGGTTTGAAGGAGTCAAAACCCAGGGTGTTGCACGTTTCCATGGTCAGAATGTTGATGGATTCCCCCAAATCTACTAGTGTATTTGGAAAAGAACAACCCTGAATCTGAATTGTTACTATGGGGTTCCTTGGGTCTACATATTTGACTGGTTCTTGTCTCCCTAAAATGATATTAGACAAGGATTCTACCACATGAACAGTTGATGATGAATTTTTGAATTTCCTAACAGGCTTCCTTCCACATAATTCCTTGTTTGTCTTTTCATAAATCAAGATGTCTTGCAGAGCTTGAAGGAGTGATATTTTGACATATAAATTCTTAAGTTCCCCTACAATGTCGAAGTTTGGATACACAATAGGGTTTTATATCATCAACTTTTCGGGGAATGGGGGAGGACGAGTTACATCCTTATCAGGATCATGTGGTTCAACTGCATTTCCCCCCTGCTCTGTTTCTTTCGTTATGACCATAGTCAAGGGTGTTATTGCTGGTTGTATGTTATTTTCATTCTCCTTCTCTTGGGATGTGTTACTTTCTTCAGGAGAGATTATGCACCCTGATCTCAATCGGAGTTCATTGCACCCTACCGAGTTGATTTACCCTTCCACATTCTCCATAATTTGGATGACTTGGGCTGGTCTATTATTAGGATTTGGGTGAGGTTGGGCTAGTAATTGAGGGAGTAATTGCGATTGAGGGTTTTGGGGTAGTTGGAGTGGATCTTGCAAAGTGGGTTGGGTTTGAGGGGCCATCCCCATGGGTTGATTTCTCATTCCATGGGGCACTACCAATTCTGGTTCCAATTTGGGTTTTGGGCAGCCGTGTTGGACCACTATAAGGGGTTGGGGTTGTTGTTTGAGTTTTTCCAGGATGAGGTAGGGTATTGTGAGTTAGGCCAGGTGGAATTTGTAGTTGGTTGATTTTTCCAAATGGGGTTTGCAGATGGTTGGTTTGGCCAAGTGCGATTTGCAGCTAGATATTGTTGGCACTGCCAAGTGGGTTTAGCAAATGGTTGGCCCTACCATGTGTTTCCATAATTTTGATGTTGATTATACTATCCAAAAAAGAAAGAAGAAGGATCTTGTAGTGTACCTGGAGGTCGGCCTGCCATTGGCGATGTTGAGCCATCAAATATAGTGGTTATGTTTCCTCTTCCACTTCTCTGAAGATAGATTTTAATTCTGGGAATGATGGGCATTGATCTGTTGTGTGGTCTTTAACACATATGGCATAGACTCGAACCACATTCAATGGACATTTCCTTGGACCATTTTTTTTTTCCGCATCCATGGAAAAATATGGCCAAGGTTTGTTCTTCTTCTGTTTGCTTCAATTTGGCCTGCAATACATCCAATTGTGTAGTCAGAGTGCTCAGAATATCAGTTTTGAAATTTTCTAATAGATTACTGACTTATGCTCGGGTGACACCTCCACTGGTAATACTACTATTTCTGGTGAGGGGAGTCCGCATCCCTAACCTCATCTGTGTACTTCCACGTGAACACTTGATGCACAAATAAATGATGTTATCATAAGTTTCTTGATATATATATCACCCTTCCCTATTAAATTCAATGTTTCTACCCATTCATCTTTCATTCCCTTTATCAAAGTGGCTTTGATCACTTCACCTGGTAATGTACCATAAGGGGATCTTTGCAGATTGTATTGGAACCTTTCAACATATTCTTCTAATGTCTCATTTTCTTTTGCAGTCATTTGAAAGATTTCATCTTTTAGATCCTTGGTTCTACAATAATCTTGATATTTTTTCAAGAAGGCTTGTTTCATTTGATCCCATGAGTTTATAGTTCCACCTCCTAGTCCCATAAACCAATACAGAGCTTCCCCTTTCAAATTCGAAGGGAACAACTTTAGTTTTTTGGGTTTAGATTTGTAATCATAACCCCAACATAGGACATTAAATTAGAATAAGAATGCATCTGGGTCTTCTGAAATCAATCCATGAAAGGTTGGCAGATTTTGTAGGGGAATTCCTTTCATAGGGGCATTGGCAACTTGACCAACTATCAAATATTCCAAGGTGGAGGTTTGGGGTCGTTGTTTATTTTGTTGTGCCATTTGGTCAAATATATGCCAATAATATTCAGGAATTTCTTGGCCTGGGTTCTCTTTTGATTGATTACTCGACTCCCTAAGGGATTTAGTTACGCTACCTCTTTCTTGGATTTCAGGTATGCCTTCTCCTTTCACACGATATTCAGTATCAAGTGGTGGTGCTAGGTTTTCCTTAGAAACCCCGCTGGATTTCCCTTCTCCTTCCTCCATATTAAAATAATTTCCCTCTTGTAAAGGGTCGAGAGGTGGAAGATCTGTACTTTGAAAACTTTGCTTAGTCCCTCCAGTTTTGCTGTGAACCTCAACATGGGTTGTAGTTGGTTAAAATTTTTCCTGAGGTATTTGGGTGGAGCCTCTCTTGGGTCCAACCGAAGCTTGATATTCATATTTTCGGATGATGTTGTCTATGAAAGTGTTTCTCCCAGGGATCACCGAGCCCTGGGCTTTGGTAGTTTTTGGTGGGGGTTTTGTTTTTTCATGTTCTTTATTTTTAGTCATACACACTTTACACAAAGAAAATTCTAAACACCTATAAAATCTATATATATCATCTTGGGGTAGGCGCTAACATAAGAAATTTACTTATTGTCTGCGTAGGTTCTTACCTTATGTCTTCAATACCTCATCCTCCAGAGACATAACCTATCCTATCTTTGACACTCTCTCCGACAACGACGCCAAAATGTTGGGCTCTAAAGATGTCCTAAAAAAATCCTTAGTTTAACATTAATTTATCAACCCAAGGATTCGTCTTTTATCTCAAGAATATCAACAAAGTCTATACAGATAGCTCATAGAGGTTAAAATCGCGTAGTTAAAGAAAAACTGAGTTTATCAACAATCAAGTTCCCCACACATTCATTACACTTCTGAAACTAAGGTTTTACTGAACATGTTTGAAATATGATCTATAATGTACTTAAAATCATGAATTGAATTGCTAAATTTATCTAATTAAGAACAAGAATTGAATCTATGGAAAAGCTTAATAAACTGATCTATTGACGACTATCTAATCTGCTGGAAAGAAATAACTGAGTATTGTAAATTGTGAAAAGAACAATGAATGAAAGGAAGAAAAAATGATAATTTAGCGGAAAGGAACAACAAATACTAAATTAAGAGAAAGGGACAACAAATGCTAATTTAAGTGAAAAGGAACAACAAATACTAAACTAAGCGAAAGGGACAACAAATGCTAATTTAAGAGAAAAGGAACAACGCGTGTGAAAATGAGAGGAACTGTCAAGTAGTAAACTAAAACAAAATAGAATCTGGAACAACAATCGATAACATTCAAAATGAAGCATCTATCTTTTACAAGCAAACAACATGAAAGTATTAACACACTCACACATTTATCTTAATTAACGCAAAGGATATTTAAACCATACAACAAGAATCAAATTGATACAATTACAGGTTGACACAGTAACTCCTTCAGACCGAGCCCTTGGTCCTTAGAAGTACTTCTGCTAGAAACTCAGTATGCGAAAATGATGAAAACGTTCAAAGCCTTTATTAATTCCATAATTGATCCAACATTTACAAAAGCTATTTGTGCAGAGCAATTCTGAGTTTTAAATGCTTGGATAAAATTATTAGATGATCCTTTCCAGGATCCACTACCCTTTATATATTACAAAATATGGGTAAATTGAGCTATCCCAAGGATCAAGAGATCCTCAAGATCGTTATTACTATTTATGAATTTTACAAAATAGAGAACCAATCTCTCTTGAAATTTCTTTGCGACTAATATCTTTAACCTCCAATAGCTTACGTATCTCCAAAATCTCTTTGGATATCGTGGTTTTATCAATATTTACCCATTCCTGTAACAAAATCAAACGATTCCAACCATATTTTAGAATTTATGGAATACAACTCAATAATATTTCTGGAAGACATTTTAGTCATTTTCTATTCTATTTTATTCCTAAGTAATAGAAAATTCAATCGAGATTATATCATAAATCATGAGAATGAGGGGAATATTTGTACATTTTCATAACCCAACAGTTCTCCCCCTTCTTCCTCTAAGTACTACCTATTTATTTTCTTGGCTCATCAACCATTACAATAGATTACAAAAACCCTAACCATAGCATCGCTATGTCTTCCTTGCATGCATGCCTTGCCTACTTCCCTTACACATGCTACTTTTCCTTCCAACTGTCCTTTCCTCCCTTTATGCTTCTCTTCCCAAAAATAACCTTTTCTCTTGACTAGGTCTGCATCCAACATGGGGCATGTGAATATGTAAGGAACCCAAAAATCCTAAAGTTCCCATCCTCAGGCTTCTTCCCAGAGAAATCCTCCTTAAGAATATTATCCCCCAATGCTCTGTGTTGACTCCTGTTCTGTAGATAAACTGCAATGTAACATGCCTCAACCCAAAGAAAGAGTGGCAGGCCCTAATCATGCAACATGGCTCTCACAGCCCCAACTATGGCCTTGTTCTTCCTCCCAACAACTCTATTTTGTTGTGGGTTGTAAGGAACAATCATATCCCTCTTGATTCACTCTCCTATACATAAGTAATTAAACTCCTTGGAGGTATACTCACACTCATTATCTGTCCTCAATACTATGATTTTCCTCCCAATCTGGTTCTCCACAAGAGCTTTGAACTCTTGGAACTGATTGAATACTCGTCCTTTGGTATTCATGAATAAAATCCAAGACTTCCAAGAGAATTCATCAATGAATATGACATAATACAAATAACCACTCAAAGACGCAGAAGACATAGGACCACATACATCAGAATGAATAAGATCAAGTATACCCGCTTCTCTACTGTCACTGCTTGGATAAGTTGTCTTCATGTACTTTCCCAAAGAAAATACATTGCACAACTCCTGGTGCTTTCTACTGAACTCTGGCACTCGAGTCACAATATCCCTCAGTATCCTCAAAACCCCATGATGAAAATGGGCCATCCTCCTATGCCATAGCTCACAAAGACCACTCCTACTCATAGCATGATACAATGCACTAACTGGCTGATACATGATCTTGTACAACTTCTCATGTCGAGTCCCAATCACTTTGGTCAAAGTGATACTGGACCCCTTGGGAAATAGGAGCACTTGTCCATCACAAAAAAACACTTCATATCCCCTTTCCTCAATAGTGGAAACGAAAATCAAGCTCTTCTTCAAGCCATGGACATATATGACATCTCTCAACAACATGGCAGGTTGAGACTCCCTTTGAAATGATATTGTCCCACTACCAACTTCCTTGACCACCTGATCATCTCCAAGCATTACCTCAAGATCACCAATCTGTGTAAGATCTGTCAAACGAACACCTGTCATATGGTGGGAGGCACCACTATCAATATACCAAACATTGGAATGTGTGTCTCTAGTGTAAATACACACCACTAAATAAACCTCCTTCTCGAACATGGTGGAAAAATACTCCACCTCTGTTGAAGATGATGTATGCTTCTTCTTATTATTAGGGCATTGTCCTGCACAATGCCCAAACTTGTGGCATAAAAAGAACTTGTCTTTTCTCATGTCATTCTTTCCTTCACCCTTTGGATTTTTGCCTCCCTTGGAACCCTTCTTGAACTTCTTCTTATTGTTAGCCATTCAATATCCAATGGTGGAGATTGAATTAAATGAGTGGCCAAGATTTAATTTATATTCACTCACCCACTTTACTTAAGTCATAAAGTCACTTTTAGTTCATATCTCATGAATTAAATAACTAGGCTCCACATTAGGCATTTTCCAACCCCCTAAGCCTATAGGTGGTGAGAAACACTTTCCTAGGTACTTTTTAATTATTTTTAACATATATATGCCTCCTAGATACTTGAGTAGTACATACAAGTTCTTGGAAGACATACCCAACATAATGGCCATTATTAAGACTTGGTGGTGTACTCTTGAATGATCTGACCTTGTTTCTACCAAAAGTAATGCTAATATATCCCCTAGGCCTCTTCATAACCAATAGGGTAGAAATGGGAATTAATGAGGTTTTAAACACATCCCACTTAGTTACTGGGGGATCACCCTCTAGTCTAAGTGTCTCCATGTGAATTTACCACAAAGTTTGGTCATGTCCTTTTGGATTCAATTAAGTAAATGAAATATTTTTCTCTTTTGTCATGTTATGAACATTGAAATAAACTTCTAACAATTGCAACCATTGATTCAATTTAATAACATCAATCTCACCTTGGTAGGACTTGATGCCCACTTTTTCTCCACTTTAAAAAATTATTTGGAAGAAATGATGACACTAAAACTTGGTCAAGTCTCTCTTTCTTTGGACCCTTTTTCAACTCCTTTTCTAGGTATTTATTATCTCTACATTTCTCCTCTAATCCATATTTTGAGTTAGATCCACCAAACTCCTCAAAAGGTCCCAAGTTTTTCTCTAGAGATGCAATGAGGATGACCATGTTGTGAGTGATGTTAGAGATTTGTGCTTCCAACTTTGAAAATATCTATTATGACTCATACCATTGATTTTTACTATACTCATCTACCATGGTTAGGGGTCTTATGACTTGTCACCAATTTCTATATACTGCAACTTCGCTAAAAAACCCTAAAGAAAATCACTCTGTTACCAATATGATCTGTAAAATTCCATGGATATTCCACTAGAATAGTTCATTGAAAAATATCTTATGATACTATGAAATATCTTATTTCATTGTGTTTCACTTAGATTGTAAATTTAATGTTACTAGTTTAATGCATGGAATACTAAATAAATTGAAATTGAAATGAAAGAGACAAACAAATAACACACCATCCACACAATGAACACAAGATGTACCTTGGGAAAACCAAATATAGGAAATCCCAACTAGAAGGTGAGGCTTATGCTCTGTTCTTTTCTTCTTAGTTATGAAATTAAAATATAAATAAAGGGTCACTCAATACTATGGATAATATGGCCACTATAGGATCTTCTACTTTTTTTTCTTCAATATCCCACTCTCAATGGTCTTCTCTCCCATGGAAAAATACTCATTACAATAATAATGGAACCCTTTTATTTCCTAGTGGCCTAATATTTAACATAGGTTGATAATGTTAGTAACATATTTGACCTTGTCACCAATGTTGGGTTTTACAAGGATAAAAGGATGGGATTGGACAAGATAGAGGTAGAGGGTGAGCCTCTAGAGACTTTGGATAGAGAAAGCTATCATACTTTGAGGAACATTAAAGAAAACATAAACACTTATGTGGCTAGGGTACCCAAGGAAATATTTTAGTGTTTGGGAGCTTATCAAAATAAATCAAGGCCTATTGGACTCCCAAAAGGCTTAAGCACTTTTTAGCTAAGGGGCATATCACGAGACCAAATCCTAGAAACCAAGCACCAACGAATCTGTGGGTCCAATAATTGGATGACTACAAGCGTGATAGGTCTACTATGGGTGATCAATGTCACATTGTAAAGATGCACGAGAGATAAGAGGCATAAGCGGTGTGACAATGGTTTTAGGAGACACATCACAAAGTGAATGGTGTCACCTGAAAAGAGAATAGAATGAAAAAACACCCTTGTTGGATTGCGATAGTGGTATTACAGTTTCAACCAACCACATATTCACCCATTACAAAGAGAATACTTGTCTGCTCACTCAGTGCCACCTGAAGCCAACTCAACAGTCCACTAGGGACACTGAGAAAGTACTAGTGATAACATGACATGCCAACAGGGAACTCATTAGAGCCAATATGAGACTGCTACCTATGTAAAAGGGGCCCACTGGGTATGCCTATTAACATATTGAGCCCAGTGACACGTATATTGTTCCCTTGCCACATAAGTGCTAACATGGACCAATATGAAATTGCCACGTGTCTATGGGACCATGATGACCTCACTCAATATTTCATGCCCTCTCCAAATTTTCAAAGGAATTATGCCACAGGGAAGGTGGAATATGGTCATAAAAGGAACAAAGGAAGGATATTTCAAATGGGTGTGGGATATAACGATGACGTGCCAAATCAATTGATAGATAAGAAAACATACAACATGACATTTGGCCTCACATCTCAGTGTCCTTGCCAATAATTATATCATTACATACATTTGATAAAGGAGAAAGACGATTACCTCCAAATGCACACCTAAGCAAGCCATAGATCTCATAATATCACGTTAGGTGTAAAGAATTACTTCATTCCATTAGCTATCTCAACAAGCACATGTTGGGCCCTTATAAGAAGAAATCCTCCTGATTAGAAAGAACCAATATGCAAGTAATTCAGTTATAAAGGTGAATTAATCAGATGTCAGGTGTCATAGAAGATGACCCACTTGCCCAGTCTCACCCCCAGGAGAGAAATACTAGCCATCCTGGTAACATATGTCTAGAGAGTGTGTTCTGCAATTTATGAGGGAAATAATGTCCATCTCTATTCCTATCAATTCAAATTTAAGAGAAATGGGACAATTGGTAGTCCACCATATGGTGCAGTCGCACCATTCGACCAATGCTCTATAGAATCTTGAGGAAGAGAATTCAAAGATTTGGTCAATGGTGCTCTGCATTGATGAGTAGTGGTGCTTTAGAGGAAATAATTAAACGTCCTTCCATATAGCCAATGACCTCAACTATTCAAAGGTTGAGCATGTCTAGTGAAACAGTCAGAGGTCCAATTGAGTCATCTAGAAGAATCCATACATAAGCTCAATTGGAAAAATAGAACACTCCCCCACAACAACATCAAAATGTTTACTCTAGTGGTAAAAATAGTTTTTACGTGGTAAAATCAATTGGAAAACTAGAGGTGGTATCAAGAATCTAAAAGGTTGTATCTAGTTTCAAGAAGCAGTATTGGGTTAAATGAATGGTTTTCTCACAAATGGAGACGTCTATAAAGAAATATAAGGAACTCATTCTTACGGTTGACACTTTTGGGAATTTAATAGGCTCTTACAACTAAAACCGTTTGATTAGAAGCCACAAGCATATACATATAGTAAAAGTAGCAAGAACCAAAATATTCATCCAGTGTGTTATGTTTTAGTCTATAATTCTTCCTCTTTTTGTGTACATGTTCTTGTCAATACATCCCTCTAATTTTGCTTCTTGTATCGGATCCCATTAATAAAATCTCAAGCAATAGGTAATGCAACATATTCAGTGTTACTGTGTGGTGTATAGCCATGGAATATAAGTGATTTCCTCTTAACAAATGACCATTTCTTGTCATTTATGTACATATTTGAATGATATTCATAGGGTACCTCCATTGTATTTGAATTTATGAAGATGTGTAAGTGTTTGAAGCATGTTTTATTGATTTGTATACATGTGTTAGAACTATTGAATTCTTAATTGATCATCATGTTATTCCATTTCCATAAGCTATAAGATTCATTCTTTGCAGTGCCTTATATTCTTATCTTGTCTTTCTTCTAATACACCACTTCACCCACTCTTGAATCTAAATTGTCTTAAACAATCATGGACAAATTCCTCTTGGAGTTGATATTTTTTAATATATGAGATGATATTGTTTGAGGGACGAGAATTTTGAGAAAGCGAGAGAAACAACTTATCAAATCTTGCATAATTTTCCTTATTGCAAACATGTCTTTAAGACTCACATTTAATCTTAGCCCCTGGGGTGCCTCAACATCATTCCATTAACAATATGGAACATATCAAGGGATAACAAATAGTCGTATAGATTTATGGTTAGGGTTTTTTCATGCCTTAACCCCCGATTAATATTAGGGTTTTGGACCCTCTAAAATATTCTTGAAAGTAAACATGTGACTAGCTCTACATGTGTGAGGAATATAAGTTAACATGGAATCCACTCGATACCATGGTGGTCAACATGATAAGTCAACTTCTAGGAGGCATAACTTACACATATGAACTCCAATTTAGGTGATCTTCATGCTATTGGAAAGATCTCAAAGCGTATAACAACATCAAAAGGATAAGAGCTATCACAAAGATTTATCTTGAAAAATGACCATGTAAGGCATCAAATGGGATCCAAAATGTGTTGCACACACACTTATACTGAGAGGGGGGGTGAATCAGTATAAGTCAACTTTTTTTTTTTTTTTTTAATTCATCAACCATAAGAAAAAAATAACATATGAGATCTATTAACTTCAAAACATGGAACAAAAGATTTACATGGAAACCCTTTCAGGAGAAAACCACAAAAAATATATTTATAATTATTTGTAGGCACCAACCTATTGTTACAAATATTTTTAGGCACCAACGTACTAGAGACACCAATCCACACTAGTACAAATCCTGGTAGGAAACAACCTACTCTTACAGAGATTCCTAGACACCAATCTATTGGAGAAACCAATACCCACTGCTAAGCACCAACTTAGCAAGATACACCAATCTCTTACAAAACTTCATAGAAACCAATATGCTGGAGACACCAATCCCCACCACTAAGCACCAATTTAGAAAAATAAACTAATCTCTTACATATCTTCATAGAGACCAACCTACTAGAGACACTAATCCCCACCACTAACATCAACTTAGAAAGAGACACCAATATCTGAGTTGCACCAACATTCACCGAGTCTTCCTGCTATTTGTTACTTAACTAGGTCTACTCATTGATTCTTCCTTTACCAGGTCTAATCACTACTTATGAATTCACTAGGTTTTTCAGGACCAAGAATTAATACCTTTTGTCTTCATTATGATAATGTTTTGAGTCTATAAAATCCAAATTAATCCTCATATATGTTATTTCTCTCCCATCCTAACCATTTGTTATACAAATGTATAATGGATCATCTCTCTTATATTTTATTTTTTATATGATGAAATTATAATAGATATTTGTGTTTTTTTCTTTAGTAAAAGTTAAAGTATGCTAACCATGAGTTTCAAGATTTATGCTCAAGCAAAATTATAGGTTGCATATTCCAAGGTTGAGATAGAAAGATGGAGGAGACCATATTTGAAGGAACCAAGTCGACCTCATCAATGAACAACTGCACAAGGTGAGGAGAGAATATAGAGAGAAGTTCGAGCAATTCCATAGAATATTCTTACATTTGAATTTCCTATTAGGGATACAAAGGGTACAACTCAAATGAAAAACATCCCACCTACTACTTTACCCTATTTCCATGGGTTTTGGGTGTTTTTTTTGTCATTTTCGGTCTTCTCTTTTTCATGTACTGACCTTCTTAATGATAGGGAGTTTAGACCCAGGGTTTGTCCAGAGCTTGCCCAAAAAAAACCCCAAATCACTAACATATCAATCCTTGACCAAGGCTGAGGAAGGTCTCACCTGAGATGAAGAGATGATCACATAGTTCATAAGGTCTTGTGTCGAGGACGAAGGATTAAACATACTAAACATTACTGCAATTGTAATCCATGTATCTTAGGTCTAATAATATATATAGGACTAAGAATTGAAACAATACACACACACACACA
>SNQJ01S0013439.1:49592-72891 GCA_010110895.2 Picea sitchensis
AGAGTTTGCAACCTGAGGGAGTTGTTGAAGGACTGTTGTTGCAAAGAGAGTGTGCAGAGTCTAGGAATTCAAATACTTGGAAGTATTTGAAGGGTTGCCACAAGGAATGCGTGCAGGAGTCTTTTTGAAGACTCGAGTTTGTGGTAAAAGCTCAAAAGAGTTAGTTCCTTGAAGTGTTGAAAGGAGGTGTAACGAAGCTGTTTTGTAGGTGGACAAGTTCCGTGAAGGAATACCTTGTTCATTTTGCAGGAGTTGTCAAGGAGGCATTGGACAGTCAGAATTCTCCGTGGAGAATTTGCGAAGTCCCGAGATCTGTCAGATCTTGTAGAGGAGCAAGGAGAGTTACGACAATTGTTTTCTAAAGTGTAAATCTCAGAAGAAAAAGAGCCGTAGGATCTGAGCCAACAGGGGTCGTTGGATCATTCACATAATCTCATTTCGGGGTTTCGCGAGTTGGAGAACCAAAAGCCTTGCAACAAGATTCGCGAAATCACAAAGTGCGAAGTCCCGAAGGGGAAAAAAGATTTAAAGATCGTGGATAGTGGAGAGTGGATAGGTGGTGTACTTTTTGACACAGAGGTCAAACATTTGTTGACCATTTTGAGGTTTTGTGGGTTGAAGAATCGAAAGTTTAGCATTAGGACTCGCGAAGTAGCGAAGTCTGAAATTCCAAAAATATGGGAAGTTTCGTTGTGGGCCAGCACTGGGAAATGTGTTAGAATTCATCATTTTGGCATATCGGAGGATAATAAGTTGAGACTTTTGTCCTGAAAATCCCAAAGTCACGAGTTGCGATAAGGAGTAACAAGGAGTTCGGGATCTCGACACTTCGGGTGTCGGGATATAAAGGAGGCAACACTTCGGGAAGCGAAAGTCATAAAGTGCCAAAACTGGGCACGAGGGACACATGTTAGAACCACAAGGTGGGCCCGTGTGATAGATAGGCGGACATGTGTCACCTAGCAAAAGGAGTCAACACTTCGTTGAATTCTCGCATCTCGAGAATTCGTGAGATAAGAGAATGGGGACTCGACGTTGAAACTCGTGAAGTGGTGAGTAGCGAGAGGTGCTGGTGTTAATTCTAGCTGGCGGTGATGTGTAGAGGGCACTGACAAGGGAAGGATCCATACCTGTATGAACATTTTGGGTATCGCAATATTGGGAAGGAATATTCGAGAGTTTCAAATCACGAACTCGCAAGTGGCGATTTGTGACAAGCGCCTTTTGGGTTAGGCCTTAGTCATAGAGTTGTGGTTGCACAGAATAGTGGAGCTCGCACCTAGTCCTATTCGCACAGGGGAGGTTCCGAAATGACCTATGGACCGATTGAATTGAGATTCTAGCAAGGAACCAAAAGAGATGATTCGGTTCAAAGGAGACAAAGAACGATCCTGTGAGCAGACTTCGGCCCGAGGGTCGAGGAGGTATGCATCAGGAGCGTTGTCTCTTTATACTTTGCTCCACTTTCTTGTTTGATCCAAATTCCTCAGATGCTTCTGGTGTCTGTCAATGCTCCACATAGACTCTCTACAATAGGGGAAATCTTAACTTCCTATCCAACTATTCTTCTGGCCACCCAACGTCTTCATATGTTGTGGGAAATAAACATTCTGGGATATTTATCAGTGATTCGTTTCTTGGTTCCGATGGACATCCTCTTGGTTTCTAGCACAACTGACAAAACTCAGACTGACACTTACTTAGTAGTCTTTATACTTGGTGTGTTGCTGACAAAAATAGGTCTAATGCACACTCTATGGAATTCCTTACACATTTCCTTCGGTGCACATAAAAATATGGAATGAGCACGCACAAATTTGTTTGTGCATGCACACAAAACTAGACCTAAAACTTTGGGTGCCAACAAGTCCCCACCCCTATTATCTGGCCCATCCTTGAGCCATCTACTGAAGTTAAGATGATGAAAAGTTAGAGTAAGATAAAATCATCATATGACGAAACAATTTGTTTGGATGGCTAGAACTAAGTAAGAGAAAATCATCATTTTAGTATGTAGGTGAAACTTGACTCATGCCCACAAATTATTGAGGCAGGACACATGGTAGAAGATGAAGTTGGAGTTCATGCAGCCATACACTTTCTCTAGAACCTTTGTTGGTGTCTATGGAGGGGAATAAATGATTTTCTTAAAACCGATAACCAAGCACCTAACAATGAAAATAATTAAGGTTCCACCTAGATATGGTATCCTTGTTTGCTTGTCTATTAAGATTAGGATGGCTAGGGAAATCTAGTGGTCCAAGCCACTCTACCATAGGAGGTATGTGGATATATGGGATGAGTTGAGAGAAGGGGGCCTGATAATGGTATATGAATATGCACAAGCCCCACAGGTGTAGAGGGAGGAAGTGTATTGATGATGAAAGAGGAATCCCTTATGCATTATCAAAGGGGATAAAGCATGGAAAATGTTAGATGAATGGGCCCTCCCGATAAACAAAGGGGATAAAGCATGGAAACACATAGTAGTGGGAGAGAAGGTAAGTTAGTAGAATAGAGTTTCTACCTAATAGTTTTTTATACAAAGTTAATATTTTGAAGAACTAGAGTGTGGGAGTGGGAGGGTATTGATGAGACAGGGAAGAACACATCCCAGAATGGTGGCGGAATTGGGCCATGAAAGTAGTGAAGGAGGGTGAAGTAGAAATGGGGGTGATGGGAAAACGAGACTAAGAATGGGACGTGGAGAATTTTCTCCAAGGACTTGTCATAGGAGAGTGGGTATTTATATCATGGAGACATGGAAGATAGGAGGGTGATTAATATGAATGGGATAGAGGTTAGAAACCAACAACTACTTAGAATATGGTGGATGAAGGGTGAAACCGGAGAGATCCCATTGTTCATTTGATATCTTGATGGTATGCCTTGCTATCTTGATGATATGCCATGTGCATAAGTGTATTCGCTAGGAAATTTGTTTGATAATCACATGAAGTGGCCATCAGAACCTAGATATGTTCTTATGGTACAGGGTTAATCATACTTTAATATTCTGGGAATACGAGAAGGTTGTCCCATGATCCTATATATATGTGCGATTGAATTTGGATGACAGTTGAGGAGGAGGCGCGAAATGTCAAACTTACCTAAGTGGTGAAAATGATAGTTGTATTGAATGTTGAATCAGATTAAGCATGCTTCTATCAATGAACTGGATACAATGGTATTACTGATGATGTGTGATAATTCCTGGCAGAGTGATCAATGTGACCTACGACTCACTCATGTTGCCAATAGTGAAAATTTGGTAACAATCTTGGGGACATGGTTGTACATATTCAAAACTTGTTGGCTAGGGGTGTCATGCACGTGTTCTGTTCACCCCATCTTAATCCAAAATTTTATAAAGAATTTATTGTAGCATCCCCTAGTGGGTTGCGATGTAGCCCCATACTTGTTCCTTCAATTAACTTTGGCGTGGGGGGGTCAATATCATAACCGTTAAGTTCTTGCAATAGACATTGGTGCAAGAGCTCATCAACACTGACATGTATCTCATCTAGCTCTATTATATGGGGGGAAAGGGATGTTTTTCAGTGAATGATTCTTGGGGGTGCTTGAAATTTACCATTATATGTAGAAGAAGAGTGGGTCGTTTGGAGGCTAGTGCATTGAAAAATATTGGGACTAGTGGTAGAGGGGGTGGGTGTGGGAGAGTGCAGGGGGACTTGAAATATTTATAGTGTGTATTGTGCATTTTCTTGGCTAACGACCCTCTTTTGAAAATATATGTGATGTGGGGTATGGTTTCTCTAATTCTGAAT
The DNA here is from genome assembly GCA_010110895.2 of Picea sitchensis. Taxonomy (NCBI): domain Eukaryota; kingdom Viridiplantae; phylum Streptophyta; class Pinopsida; order Pinales; family Pinaceae; genus Picea; species Picea sitchensis. The sequence goes on from SNQJ01S0013439.1 coordinate 53,381, forward strand.
TGTTCAAGCATGTTCGCCTCCATGGTAACCCATTCTCGATAAGGTTCCCGATGCATGACCCACTATCACACAGTGATGCCAACCAACACTATATGAAGGGTGTGGAATATATTATACTCTAGAATATGTTGTATCCATACAATTAATACGTCCACCGACTCTGACCCATGATACCAATAGAAGAAAAATTATTTGACGCACTCTTCTATCATGATATGTTCACACCTCCTTGTTGACAGATTGTAAAGCTTGTTTTTCCATCTATCCATGGCATCCTCAGAGTCAGTGTCATAATATTTTACACTCCTCCATCTTATTTCTCCATTTTTGATGGGGTTGATGTATTTCTCCTTACACCTCGTGTCCTTGTACATATTTTCAATGGTCAATATCCACGCATCCTCATCGACATGCTCATTATAGTGGTTTCCCTCATATGGATCTAGTGGCATGAAAATGCACATGGTTTTTATGGATAAGCTTCCCCTGCAAAAATTTGAAACCCCCCTTGGATCAAAACACTTTATTTGATCCAATACAGAAGGAAAGAAAATGGTAACTACTTTCCCTTTAGACCTATTTCAACAATCAGAGTAAGAGGAAAGAGATGGATGAGATACCTTTTTACGATGGTTGTCCTCAATACTCTAGAGTTTGACGTTATTGACCAAGCTCTTAGATGCAATAAACGACCTGCAAGGAACAAGAAAAATCTCCTTCTTCTATACTATATTGTTAGGTGACAATAGAACTATCTATGATGACTTTAAAAACAATATACATGCATGTAACAAGTGACACAAAAAATTAAGGGAATAGGCCAAGTTATGTATTAATGGAAAGCAATAATGAAACAATTACAATGAAAGTTGATGTTGTAGTAGATCCTCCAACGATCTCCTATCCAACCCCCTCTTCAATGCTTCAATATCAAAATTATAATTGTCTCATCTCTCTTCTCCTTTTCACCTTGGAATGCCCTCATTATATAGGAGTTGGAGGATTAACCACTATGAATTATTTTGGGAAATGGTTGAGTAACATTGGCATTTAGGTCCATAAGTTCAGATTTATCTTATCTCATGGATATTGAGTTTAATTAAGATTGAGACATGAGATATGACTCAAATCCTTAACCTCATCCTCTCAGGACTGACCTTTAGAATAAGGTGGATTATTTGTAACTTCCTGTAACTACTTCAATGCTCCCCCAATAATGAGCACAGGGTGTTGAAAATGCTCTTTATACATGAGCATGGGAGCATTGACAAGAGTTCAAAGTTTCCTATACATTGGCATGGGAGCATTGACCTTCAAAAATGGTCAAAATCACAAGGTAAAAGGTATTGTTTTGACCTTATAATGATGAATTTTCTCCTCCATAATGAATTAGGGATTATGAAAACTGTTCTTCCATGGTGTCAAAGTTGCGACACTTAGTAAGGTGCATATGCCACTTGATAAAGTGCATGCGACACTTAGTAAGGTGCATACGACACTTGCGACACTTAAAGTGTGACATTTAGGTGTGTAACAAATGCCCCCTTAAAGTGTGAGGTCAGAGGATAAATTGATGGCTGAAACACTTTACAAAAATATTAATGCAAGGGTGATGGAGTAGGAGCTCCTGGAAAAAGTTGAAAACAAACATAAAACAATTTATATGCATCATCCTCGAGGAAATCATACCTATGCTCGGAATATACTGACTCAAAGCATGCTCACCAACCAATACACTTTGGATCCATGAAAACATTGGCTAAGGATATGGCCACCAAACATACTTCATGGATCCATACCTCCATGACTCAGTTAGGTCATAGCCATGAAATAATACACAATGGAGCTACAATATGACAAAAATATAGCCACATACCAATACAAAGTGGATCTATGTGACATCATATACATCAATGAGATTGGCAATATAATGGTTATATTGGATTGTTTTCATACTCAAATGATCTCCAATGCATCTTGGGTGAAGCACATAATAGACTAATAATCCAACCCAGGGTCTTCATCCCAGTTCTGAAATAGTACGATTCTAGCCATGTGAAAAGATCTATTTATGTCGAACGTGGTAGAAACCACTTGATTACCTATCATTAATGTATACCATTAACAAGTGCAAGGGAAGTCACCAATGATGACAATGACTCCCATGGTACCCTAGTACATTTTAACGAATGTGAATACATGAGATAAGGTCAAACATTCATGGAATCATTCGATCAGAGCTCAATGGTGTAAATATACTATCGAAGGTGATGAAACATGCTATTGAGGAATATAGGTTCCAGGGTACTAATTGGTTTCTAATTCTAATTCGCAAATAATGTGTTGAAGTCGACAGGACCAAAATCGTCGAAGAAGGGCCATGATGTATCCCTGATCATGGACATGAAAATGGCATGGGAAAGTGATGTAAGATGGTGGATTAAATGAGTATATACTGACACAAGAATGAAAATAGGTAATACTACATAATGGTTGGTTTGAGGTGAAACTTCCCTTGAACATTGTGAGGCACAAAAAATGACTTGACAACATTGACTCGAATGAGAGATAGAACAAAACATAGCACGACGATCACTAGGGAACTCTTCATGTGAGACAAAGAAGATCAGTAAAATTGATCTGGATTTAGGAGTGGAACGAACTAGTTAACAAACTGAATCCAATAAACACATAGATAGGAAGAATGCCACAAATATCCAGTGAACAATATCTTCTATTAAATAATGAAATAGGCTGAAACTATAAAACTGCAGAACTGAAACTTGATCGAATGGTGGTAGCTATCTATGAGAAGAGATGTGGCTTCTACACACATCCATTTGAGCAAAATGGATTACAATGAGGCTCCAGAGACCCTTTTCATATTACTCATTAATGCCAAAACCCTATACATCCAAAAACCTAACCCTATAAGGTGAAACGCCAAAGGTCATGTGGGCCCTATGGGTAAGTTGGTGTAATTTGGTACCTCAATTTCTTAGGGTCGTAACTTTTACATATGACCTCCGTTTTAGGCACGTGATAGTCTATTGGAAATGTATTTCAGAGAACTACAAATTCCTTCGTCAAAATATGACTTTGTCTACGATCTCACTGTGGCAAGTCAAGAAAAAAATGTTTAGGGCCCCAAAACAACCTTGGAAGTACAACAAAATGTGTTGACATGAAAACATACAAAATAATCCAGATGGATTAGGCGAGAGGCCAATCGTATCCACCTAGAGAATGTGTAAGGATTCATGCAGAGCCATAAGTGTAGAACTCACAATTATAAAGTTATACAAAAAGATGTGCTGAATAAAAAATGGACATGAGGAGCCAATTGGAATAGGTGGGTGGCCACCAATATCCACCTAGATCAATCCTCCCACCTTAGGAAGCAATGATCTCCATTATGTTTAGTTCCCTCATCAGGTGAGGAAAATTTTGCTGGATTTGGCCCCAGGTGAGCCACTTTCCTTGGTGTAGTATTTTCCATGCCTTGACAACCCGATAAATATGGATTCTCTACTGGAGAGTTCCCTTGACCTATGTGTCCACTATATAATCAATGGATGCTTGTTCCATGTAGTCGAGGGTGAGATTTGTGGTGTTAGTTTTTCGACAATCTCAGAGGTGTCCAATAATGGTGGAAAATATCGCTGAAGGAGGTCCACATTGAATACTGGATGCAGACCAAAAAAGGGGGAAGTGTTGAGCTCAAAATCATTGCTACCCATAACCTTGGTGATAGTGTAAGGCCCATAATGAAGTGGGTGAAGCTTGTGATGGGGATCGATGAGATGCTCCTTCTGCAAACGTAACCAGACTTTGTCGCCAACTTGAAAATGGTGTGGTACGCTGTGTTTATCATGGCTTTTCTTGTACTTAGCATTGGATTTCTGTAAAATCTCCTGGACCTGTTGGTGGATGTGTTGAATCCTCTAAATGAATCAGGGAAAGATATTTTTTGTGCAGTGGCAAGATGAAGTGAAACATCAATGGGTCCTAAGGGTTGGAATTCAAGACCCACCTGAAATGGGCTATGGCCAATGGAACTATGGAGAGCCCTGTTGTAACTATGTTGGACATATGGGAGACTCTCATCCCATGTACGGTGATGCTTAGAATTGTACATGTGCAGGATGTACAAAATCATCTGATTGACGAACTCAGTTTGGCCATCGGTTTGTGGGTGGAAAGAAGTGGATTTTGTGATCTTGGTGTCCAACAGAGACTAGAGACTCAACCAAAAGGTGCTGAGGAACATTTTGTCTCGGTAGAAGATGATGGTTTATCGTATCCCAAAGTGAACCCAAACACGTTCGAAGAAGAGATTGGAAGTATCTGTCAATGTAAAATTCTTCTTACAGGATGTGATGATGTCCATATTTGAAAACCGATCAATGACCACAAACACACAGTCATTTCTGTGATTGGTGGACGACAAACCAAACATGTAATCCATGGATATGGATTACCATGACTTCTCGAGAATAGCAAGAGGGGTGTATAAGCCTTGCTCCTTGATATCTAACTTGGAAATGGCACAGGCAGTGAAATATATGATATACTTGTTGACTTCCGGTCGAAGTTTGGCCAATAAAAATGTTTCTTAAGAACGATCACAATTTTCTCTACGAAAAAATTTATTGCCACCTGACTGTAGTGGGATTCCCAAATCATCTTTGCACGCTCGCTTGTAGGAACACACAGATGGACCAGGTGGCATAAGAGTCCTTCATGTATGTGAAAATCAGTGACAATGGTGCTTTTACCCAAGAGATGATATGTGGTGGTGAAGTTCGGATCTTGCTGGTAAAGTTGTGGCCACACCGATGTTTAATGTCCATAGGAATGAAGCATATTGGTAAGTGCAGTCACAGGAGTCTGACTGAGGCAGTCAGCGACATGATTGGAGATACATGTCTTATACTTGATGTTGAGATGGAACTATTGTAGGTAAGTGGACCACTTCTGATGGTTTTTGTTCTGCAATTTCACCTGTGTCTATATGAATTGCAAAGGCTTGTGATCAATGTGTATGATCGTCTCTTTCCCCAGAATGTAATTTTTCCATTGAAGGTAGGACTGTATAATTGAATACATTTCCTTGTCATAGGTGGGATATTTCCAGACAGTATCAAATAGTGTCTCACTATGGTCTGCCACCAGATGCCTGTGTTGATTGATAACCACACCCATACAATAGTTAGATGTATCAGTCTCAATCTCGAATGGTTGTTGCAGATCGAGAAATGAGAGTAATGGAGATGAGAATAAATGATGTTTTAGATATTTGAATGCTCATTTCTACTCCTTCCCCCAAACAAACTTGGCCCTACCACCTCCCTTGGTCACCTGGCTGAGGGCCCATGCAATATGGGAGAATCCCAACATGAATCGTCAGTAAAAAATGGTGAGTCCCAGGAAGCTACGAATTTTAGTTAGTGTGGTCAGGGAAGGTCAGTCACAGATGAATTCGATCTTATCTATATCAACATGTACCCCATGATAATAAAAAATGTAGCCCAGGTATTGGACCCTGTTCATGCCAAAATAACATTTTTCCAAGTTGGCATAAAGCTTGTGTTGTCGCAGAGTGCTCAAAACCTATGGAATATGACGCATGTTATCCTCCCATGTTCTGTTGAATATGAGGATGTCATCCAAATATATTACCACAAAGGAGTTGGTGAAGGGTCTCAATACATCATCCATCAACCTCATGAAAGTGACTGTCGCATTTTTTAAGCCAAAGGGCATGACTAGCCATTCGTAGAGACCTTCTTTAGACTTGAAGGTTGTATTCCATACATTAGTTTGTTTGATGGGAACCTCGTGGTACCCAAACTTTAGGTCAATCTTTCTAAAGAAATTTTCCCCCTTGAGTTGGTCAAGAAGGTCATCAATCCTGGGAATGGGGTAGTGGTTCCTGACTGTGATTTTGTTTAAGGCTCTATAATCAATGCAGAGTCCCCAAGTACCATCATTCTTCTACACTAGTACAATCGAGCTTCTGCAAGGGGAGGATTTGGGTTTGATGTTCCCCTTTTGAAGAATCTCTTGGATCAGACACTTGATTTTGTCATTCTCCATCAACGAGCTCCGATATACCGGTCCATTAGGTAGAGGTGTGTTGGGGTCATATCAATTGGATGATTGAATTGGTAGTGTGTTGATACCCCTGTAGGTGAGACAAATATGTATCTGTATTCTTCCACGATCCCATCCACTTGATTCTACTGCAAAGAGAGGTGTTGTGTAGAGGCCATAGTGCTATAATGGGAAAACCCCTCTACGGAATACCCAAAGGGTCCAAAGTGTAGGCAGAGCTAACCATCTAAAGTCTCCTACTTTTTATCACTATCCCAACATTACCCCACAATCATACATAAAAGACAAGTGAGAGGGATCTGATAGGCCACTCCACATCCTATGTCGATCCATTTGCACTTGGTTGTTTCCTAAATACAAATATCCTCCCGAGGTTGGCCTGCATTCATCAAAAGACAAACAAGAAACCACAAGCATGCATTCTACATATGGATTAGTGGGTTAGACATCATAAAAAATAAATGTAAACAAATCATATAAGTTTAAGACGTCATTTGTCGGGACGTAAAAATTACTTCTTTATATTAATCTCATAAAAGTCACTTACAACATGAGACTGACACTACTCCTCGAACTTGGTCCTAGGCTCCTCTTCACCATTCACCAACCTCTTTCACATCTTCTTCTCCTCTTCAATTCTCTCTTAGGGAAATGGTAAGGGCTTTGCAATTGAGGCAAAGGGGGATTGATAAAATGGGTAGAGTTTCTTTGCTCTTGTGCTTCCCCTTTGCAATGGGACCCCAACCCCTTCTTTTATAGCCCAAAAGGGATAGTAAGGCAGTCAAATGGTTAGGAAACGACCCAGAAACCAATATCCAATGCAATTTTCCACATTTTACGATATTTTGTGAGCTTACGCGGGCTGTAATGGATCAACAAGCATATGTACACGGGCAATGATGGTGCAGGGCATGTACACCTTCAAAATGATGGTTTTTATAAGAGTCAATAATGGCTTGGTAAAGATAGCAGGTTAGATTGCCTGATGCCAGGTATGCATGTTAGGTGCAATTTAGGGTTATAACAGATGCCCCCTAATGTGTGAGGTCAGAAGAGCATCTGATGGCTGAAATACATTACAAATATTCACCAATGGATGACTGGAGTGAGCCCAGGGACCATAGTTCAGAAGGTGCCATCTGCAAAAGTAAGAATTTGTCTCACCGAGGCGGGCATACCCATGCTCGAGATGAAATAAAATCATGGCTGCCAATCAAATACACTGCAGATCCATGTCATATAAGTATATAAAGTGTATCTGCGAGAAATACACAGTGGATCTACATCTCAAAATCAAAATATATTCATGTATAGTATCCATTTTTAAGAAGCCAATGACACCTGATGGCTGGAGATTAGGTCTTCAGAGCTCGCGAAATAACTTCAGAATCTTCAAAAATTGGGTAGGAGTGTAATATGAGTGTACAAATTCACTACCCAAAGGTCTTCAATGGATTTTTGGGAACATACAAGAGGATCTTGATGATCAGGCATAGAACTTCATTGATTTTGAGCAAGGACTTGATTGGTCTTTTGGGGTGGTTGGGCAAGAGGACAAGAGACAAACTACAGAAGGTCCGACTCAATTTTAGTAAGACTTCCCTTGGACAAAATCACGACAAAATATGAGGCTCAGGGAGCATAGCATAATCATAAGTTCACGATGCAAGAGGCAAAGCGAACTCTCCATATGTTTGGAAAGGTAACCAAATGGAGGAGGACACAACTCTATGTAGAGAGAACAACTTCTTAAGGTCATATTGAATCCTAGGGCTTGACGAATCAAATGAAAGGATTTTCTTTGTCCAAGTGCGACTCATTGTGCTGTCAACAAAAAGAAAATACTTTTCCCTCCCTGTTTTTGGGGTATATTTGATTTTTTTGTCTTTTTCAATAATTTTGGGAAGCTTGAAAAAAAACAAACAATGCTATGTTACAAAGGAGGATCGAGTGTCGCAAACATACCAGTTCCAAGTGCAAGGAACACATTGACGCTCAGAGAAAGGGGACATATGTAGGAAAAAGGACACTCGAGAAAACTCCTCCATGGGTCAAGGTGTTAAGACACAGAGGCAAAGTGCTACAAGGCTTGCGTATAAGGAAAAATTCAGATGGTTCAATTGAGAGTAACATGGAGCCTGCATTAGGCCAAATATGAAGGAATGCAAATACGATTAATAAGACACAATGATAACGTCCTTTGATGTGATTTTGACGAGCCCAGAGAAGGTAAGCTCGATGGTTTTTCATTTTTAGGGAGTCTAAAAAATGTAAAAGAAGACTCCACTGGGGTACCTTTTTCGAAGGTAGTCTAGTCGGTTCGAAAAAGGGGTAAACTAGCATCGAACATATGTCTATTCAAAATCATTTTAATGAGTGTGACAAAGACAATATCACTCGACAATMTTTTCATATTTAAGGAGTATGAAAAGAGCTTAACTATGGACTCCTTGAGGGGTGTTCTTCTTGGCCATTTTAACGAGTGTGAAGAAACAAGATCACTCGACTATCTTTTCAATTTTAGGGAGTCAAAAAAAATATTAACTATGGACTCCGTGGGGGGTTCCTTTTTTGTAAGTTTAGTCCCTTATACCCGAAAAAGGGTTAAATATATACCTGAGAATACTCTTCTAGAGAACTGAGGCTCCTAGAGTATACCTCTGTTCATACTTTTAACCATCCGGACCGAAAAAGGGGTAAATTACTGCCGGACAGATGTGCCTTCAAATTTCAGTTTAGCGAGCATGAAGGGAAACAAGATCACTCGACAGTATTTTAATATTTAGAGGGTCTGAAAAGGGCTTAAAAGAAGACCTGTTGTGTTTGGGGAGTCCCGAAGGTGAGGTCAAGATTGATAATGAATCAATGCAAATGAGGCTCATAATCATAATCAGGAAAAACTAATAACGACTCTCGAGCCTATAGTCATTAGTGATGGCATGGACACCAAAATTCAAGAAGGATCTACCTAGGGCATCCATGTATAGGTAGGCTCTACCACTAAATTATGACACTTCTAGAGAAAAAGTGAGGGTTCCGTGTCACAATTCGGTGGGATTGATCTTATGGCAAAGAGAAAAAGACAACGAGGTGCAACAAGTGGAGGTGGAATCCTATCTTACATGCACAAAGTTGGAAAAATGACTTTTTACCAAAATACCTATAAAACCAACCCAACTCTCAAAAAGCTTCCCAATACCCAAAGTAACACTTATCATAACATCCCCTGAGAAACTCAAGAACCATAGTAAATGATTTTCAAGATAGAAAAAATGGAAAAAGGGTCCAAAAAATTGACAAAAGGGGCCAAAACATCTATAAATAGAAAGTTGGAAGCTCATTATCACCATTGTAATCTGATAATTGACCAAAAGTCAAAAGATACCCCTTTGCCGAAATAGTCGATTCTGGGAGCTTCAGTGGACGAAACAAACTTTTGTTTGGACCAAGTAAGTACATACTAACCTCCCTTGCATTTACATCTTCCTTTTTTGCATTTCTATTGGATTTTTTGGGGGGCGATGACCTTGAAAGAGGTTGGCCTTGCATGTACGCAAGTTGTCCAAGAACATCTTGTGTGTACATGTGGACAAAAGAGAAGTTGCCAGTGTGTACATGCGACTGTCCTCAAGACAACTCGCGTACACCCTCAATAAGTGGGAAATGAAAGAGTTAAATCTCCATTTCTTTGTGTTTGCAGGATGTACATGCATTAGAGAGAGAGGGAGCATGAGGAAATTGATTTTTTTGTCTCTGAGGACCCTGTTTCTATCATTATTTTGTCACAATGCGGGTTGTTAAAGTTCTTCCAATGTCCATTTATGAGGGCACAACCTAGGTTGCTAAATGCATTGATATATTACTAGAATCTTTACACAGAGGCATTAAAGCTCGAGGGGCAGTCATTGAATCCAATGTCTGAGGACATTTACTTCCTGATTGGTCTCTCGAGGAGAGGGGATCAAGTCAACTTGCGTACCTTTAACCGTAGGCCCCACAACATTGAGGAGTTGATTGGACTTCATTGCGAGGCTGGTACTAAGAAAGTGGGTTCTAAGGTTACTAGTCATAAGATCACCAACCTATCACTCAAATTGATAGTTCTACTCATTGGGCAGATCATTGGATCCGTGAATTTGCATCAGGCTTCCTGGGCGCACATGCATTGTGAGGTACAGTGCTTAAATGCACATATTTGCGAATGGAATACCACCATGCTGGATTGCATGAAGAGACAGCTGACAAACTGTCGGATACGGGAGCACCGTAACTTTGGGTTTGGGACCATTTTTTGCTCCTTTTTATTCTAGAGGTTACCCAACCTTATTCCTTGAGAGACTATACAAGGGCACGAGGCCACTCTCCCGACGCTATGAATATGGACGACGTTGTTTCCACGACAGGGTAGGGGGAGGACCATCGAGGCCTTTGATGACAATTTTTTTGACTAGTGGTCACGACAGATTTTGGCAATAGAGGACTACCCCTATTCTAGGATTAACTTTTCCAGATATTTTGACATGCCTGTACCTCCCAGAGTAGAGCGAGGAGAGATGGGTAAGTTTTCTTTTCAAAGTTATTTAATTTTTATGTCTTTTCATATATACCATTTTTTGTATACTAGAGTATCTGACACTTACGTATCTATTATGTACATATGTGGGACCAGTGAGTCGAACAGACTTCTCGAGGACTAGGCGGCATCCTCAACTAGAGGCTGGACCAGCTGGAGCCACTGGACCAACAACAACAATACGGGGGCTTCCAAGTGGAGAGGCTGAGAGAGTATTGAGACAGGTAGAGAGGAACCTTACCACGCTCACTCGTACAATCCCTATGGTAGAGATCAAGGATATCCCACCATCGATGCAACCTCATGTAGTTGGGGTGCCACGGACCTAGGTCCATCTTTTTCGGAATTTGGAGAACGTTGTTGTTCACTACGGCAGGGCCAACATGCCTTGCCCTTAGCTAGGCTAGACTACTTACATGCCAAGATAACCTTTTGTATATTTTTGAGGGCATAAGCCACGTGACTCTGACTGGACATATTTTTGAGGTGCTTGCGCCCACTCATGTACTCTAATATTTTTTGATATATATATGGATTGTTTTCATCTTTTTTATGTCTTATGGATTACATCTATTTTTAAAATGTATTTACATGTGCTTGTGTGTTCTTTTTCTTACATGTGTGAAATATTCCAATCTAATACATGATTAGCTAGAGTATCTTTGATTTGATTCAATATCCTAGGAACATGGATATACGTAATGTAATCAAAACTTCGTTCTAAGAGATGTACCCTAAGGAACCGTCGATGTAGTGTAGGATCGTAAATGCGGTAAACCCCATTTAACTGAGACACAACTAGCTGAGCATCTAAGTATACCCGGAGGTGAGAGATACCATGCGAAAAAGCGTCATGAAGCAAATCTAAGACTGCATTGTATTCGACGACATTGTTTGTGGCGTCACCTAAACAGATACCTCCTGAAGATAGCAACTAGCCCTAAGGTGTGAAAATCACCCAAGCTATGGAGGAAAGCCTCCAAGTGTGTCGGCTAGCGTCATCCATGAACCCAACGAACATCTCTGATTCACTTGATATCTTCCATAGTGAAAACGATGACATAAAAAACGACACGTCCATAAAAAAAAATGAAAACTAAAAAGAGAATGTATAGGACTATACATATGTTACAAGAAATCACCCAAGGCGACCCACCTACGAGTAATACTTCTTGAGGTAGAGCCCATTTATAGGCTACGCCAAAGAATTTCCCTCAAAATCCACCAGACGATAAACACCCTTCTTTAGAACCTCCTTCATGATGAAAGGTCCGAACCACATGGGTATGAAATTGCTTGCCCCAAGGGGATCCTTATCTTAGTCATAGACTAGGAAAAGGTCGCCTTCAGAGAAAATCTGAGGACGAATGGACCAATCATACTAAAACTTGACTTTATGTTTATGAGCCTCGTTAGCCAAGGCTGCATCCCAACGCTTCTCATCGAGCTACTCAAGATATAATAAATGATCTTCAAGTGGTGAAGTGTCTAGAAATAACTGTACTGCCAACTTTAGAGAGGGGATCTAGCACTCTATAGGAAAGATTGTTTCCAGCCCATAAACGAGTTGAAAAGGTAAGAAACTAGTTGCAGTATTAACATACATTCTATAGGCCCATAATGTCGAATACAACATCAAATGCCAGTTTGACCTAGACGAATCGATCGTTCACTGTAAGATAGTCTTAAGGGATTTATTCATAGATTCCACCTGACCATTCACTTGTGGGTAGTAGGGTGATGAATGTTCTTGCCTCAACCCAAGATTTAATGTGAACTCAGATATCATTTTGTTCTGAAAGTGACTTCCATGGTCAGTGACAATCTCTCTCAGGATGTCAAACCTTGTTATTATCTGGTTAAACAAAAAGAGAGTTGCATTCTCACCATCATATTTAAATGTTGGCATAGCTTCAACCCACTTCGTGAAGTAGTCCAGTGCTACAATGATATAATGGTGCCCCCTTGTGGAAGGAGGATTGCATGTAGCGTAATCAATCCCCCACTTGGTGAAGGGACCAACTGTGATGATGGGAAACCTGGGAGCGAGGTGTGACCTCATATTCCAAGAGAATATCTGACACGTGTGGCACTTATTGACTATTTAAACACAATATTTGATTAATGTCGGCCAAAATTAACTGGCTCGTAGAATCGTTTGGGTTGTTTCCAACCCAGACAAATGACCGCCACATGTTCCAGTGTGGAAATCCTTAAGCATGATTTTCACTTCTTCATGGGTGAGACACCGACAAAGGATGAAATCTACACCTCAACGATACAGAGTGTCCTCGAGTATGAGATATTTTTTGGCCTGATGGCATATACAATGATGCTCATCATGAGAAAAAGAGGTAGGCCACTTCAAATTCTGGAGATAGACTAGTATATCTCCATACCAGGGGTCCAAAGACACAATCAGAAACATGTCTCCTTTGATCGGTGACTCTTTGGGTATAACATCACATGATTCGACCGGAAGTTCCAAAATGAGTTCCGCAAAAACCAACGACTTTTTGGATTTTGTAGAAACAAAATCCAAGTCGAATTCCTGGAGGATAACTATCCATCTACTGATCTTTCTGCCAATTACCCGTCGTCTCAACACGTATTGAAACAAATTCACAACGACAATGATGGTGGTCTTGCGAAACAAATGTAATGACGGAACCGTTGGATAGCATGAACCATTGCCAACACACATTTTTCAATGTGGGAATAATTGATTTCCGGTCCAACTAAGCTTGGCTCAGGTAATAAATCGCATATTCTGAGAGAAAATCATCCTCCTAAACTAAGACCATATCGATGGTTGACTCAACAACGGTCAAGTACAATAAGAAATATTTTTTATAATTGGGTGGCCAAAGCAGAGGGGTAGACGTGAGGGCACATTTCAATGCTTCAAAGGAGCATTGAGTGGCTTCATCCCAGTGGAAAGGAACATCCTTCTTCAATAAACACATGAAACCCTTTGTGATCTCATCATAGTTTGCGATGAAACGCCGTAAAAAGTTCAATTTTACCTGTAAACTTTGAAGCTGAGGGATTGTGCATGGGGGAGTCAACTGAACTATCAGCTCAACCTTTAGAGGATCGACCATGATCCATGTTGTCAAAACTATGAAACCAAGAAGACGGCCTGATGTGATGCAAAAACTACATTCGTTTGGATTCAAGTGGATATGACAGTAGCGACATCTCTCAAAGATAAGTCAGAGGTGTGGGGGATAATCATATCTCTTGCGAGATCGTGATGCTAAATCATAGAGATAAGCCTCAATTATGTGTTTGAGGTCATGGAAAGAAAAAGACATGGTCCGCTGAAACGTAGCTCCAACATTTTTTAGACCAAAAGGCATCTTTCGATAAGCGGATGTACCCCATGAACAAATGAAAGCGGTTTTGTGTTACTCTTCAGGATTGATATGCATCTGATTGTATCCTAAAAAACCATCCATGAAAGAAAAGGCTTCACAACTTGTGCATTCATCGACTATCTGGTCAATAAATGGCATGGGGAAATTGTCTTTTGGACAGGCCTTGTTCAAATCATGGAAGTTCGTACATACGCGAATCCTACCCTATTTTTTGTTGAATGGAATGAGATTTGATAGCCATTGAGTCAATTGGATGGGGTAGATGAAACCAGGTTGGATCAGTTTCTCTACTTCAGCCTTAATAGTTGCTTCTTTCCTAGGGTTGACTAGACAAAGCTTGTGCTGGACTGGCTTAGCATCAAGATATGTCGTGATTTCATGTTCGACGATTCTTGGATCTATGCCTGGAATTTTCTCGTAAGACCAGGCAAACACGTCGCAGAATTATTTAAATAAATCTATGTAGATTTGAATCTCCTCGGGGGAGTAGTCCGCTCCGACGAAGATATTCTCTGTTGGAGCCGCCTTTTTTATTTTGTTCAAATCTATTTTAAAAAGTCAATTGTCGGTTCTTAAGTTCTTTTTCGCTTCATGATATTCACCTACTGAAAATATCAGTAGTCTCGACATGAAAAATAGCGGGGGATGTGATGTTTCATAAGTTCCCACTTTTTATCGTTAAACGAAGGTTGTTTCTCTTCGTGCCTCAGAATATCACTCTTCGGGAGTTACAAGTCACAAGATTTACAAACCCCGATATGTGAGGTCGCAAAAAGTTTCAAAGCTTACCTCAGGTGAAAGCTAAGAGTGGGACGATATAAATCCCAGTCAAATGCTGTTAGGATTTCGCATCTCGGCGTTCACTCTCTCCTAAAACATTACCGCTAAAACTCCAAAAGACGAAGCCATAAACATTTTACCTAAGTAACTCGGGTTAGAGTCAAGGTTGATTAGTCTTGACCATGATTTAAGTTCCTCAGGATTTCGCGACTTGGAATACTTTCCTCTCGGAAACAACACCCTTGAAGTTYCGAGCCACGAAGTCGCGATATAAATTAAAGTGTAATCAATTAAAACACTTAATCCTAGTTATGTCCTTGCTTAATTAAGTATAATCATCGCAATCTCGGGTTTTAGAGGGTCGAAAGGTTAGAGTTGAAAGTCTTGATACGGCGAACGCCAAAATGATTGATTTAAATCCTGATTAAGGAATTCAAGCCAACCGTAATCAATGTTGAATGAAAATGATAATAACGTGCAGTTTACGAGGTAATTTCAAATGTTCCTTACGCCATCTTGTCCCACGAACCGTCGACACGAAAAAGTAAGGATATGGTTTTTATTTCCAAAATCTCTATCTAAATATGATTGGACCGTCGACAGTTTAATAAGGTGACACGACAAAGTAAGGATATGGTTTTTATTGCCAAACTCTCTATCTAAATATGATTGGACCGTTCTGTTCGTAAGGACATCGATGTGTTAAATGTTTGAAGATATATATATTTTGCTTCCTAGTTTATTCATAAAGTTCATTTCTATCCCGTACAGAGAATTTTTTCTTAGTAATCTAACTTCTATATGTATACGCATTTTTATTGCAGAAGAGATAAGTTACAATCCCCTGTCATGGCCCCGCGAAAATCATCCAAGGCAAGCGTTGAGGTTTTAGGACAAGGTTCTGATAATGTTTTAGATACTTCACCTCAGAGCGTTGATTCCGTGCAAACCTGGTCATACGTCTCAGAGGTTTTTCAATCAAATGTGGTGAACTATTCAGACGATTCCAGTGACAACAAGAAAGATGACATGACTACCAAATACAAGATCGTTGTCCATGTAGAGATGCACAAAGTAGTGGCGAGGCCATGCCTTCTGCCTTACTATGACATGATCCGATGGGTTCTAGATCATGTAGACATCCCTACCAGAACAATCATCAACGAGAAGATGTCATTGTTGGGACCTTTAGACTAGAAAACTTACAGGCGATGTACAAATTACCACCCACGTCAGACTTCATGTACAGTGGAGAGTTTCTAGATGGTTTTAAATAGAAGGAATGCGAGAAATACGTGAAAATTTTATCTTATTTGATTAAGGATTGAGTCTCACACCCAACAAAGTTTAGGGAAGAGAACAATGGAATTTATTCCATATCTTCTTTGGAACCACAGTTCAAATACGTAGCGATGATGACCTGTTTATTGTACGGGACAGAAGACACCATGCATTTTTTCCTCCAATGGGTGCCCTTGATATTCTCAGTAGCAGAAGGATCTTCTTTTGACTCGGCCAAAATGTTATCAGATAGTCTGACCAATCGTATTATAGAATATCATATGCAGAAAGACAGCGGGAAAGCTGCTTCATTTTTTATGTCCGCATATCTCATGGACGTAGTATGTTACATGACGCCTTTTCCCTTGATGAATTGGAGCTAGGCTCCATCGGATGTTGAGCCATTCCATGTATACCATTCTAAGCTTTGGGAGGNTTGATATTCTCAGTAGCAGAAGGATCTTCTTTTGACTCGGCCAAAATGTTATCAGATAGTCTGACCAATCGTATTATAGAATATCATATGCAGAAAGACAGCGGGAAAGCTGCTTCATTTTTTATGTCCGCATATCTCATGGATGTAGTATGTTACATGACGCCTTTTCCCTTGATGAATTGGAGCTAGGCTCCATCGGATGTTGAGCCATTCCATGTATACCATTCTAAGCTTTGGGAGGACAAGGCTTTGGATTTTGTATACGAAATCTTCAACTTGGTAATGGTACCGATGCATGTTGCCATCTTCGGTAATCCGCCACCCAGGATATCAGATAACATCACCACAAATCTAAGTAGAATGGCCGATTGGTATGTGGAGAAAGAATTTTCATACATCATGGTTTTCGGTGCTTCTGTCCCTCCGCATGCTTTACCGTTACTTATACCCGACAGGCTGGCTTGTCGCGAGATCACTAGGCAAACTGTAATCGGCGGTATAAGTAAAGAATTGAAAGGGTTTTCAAAAAAGGTATGACCACCTTTTCCTGTTAATTTAAACACCTATTCATTATTGGACTTCGTGCATGAAAAGGTTGAGGCAGAAGCCCTAGAAGATATAATTTTGGTTCATATCGAATTCAAGAAACACGATCCACATAGGGTTGTGAGTAATCATTTGGCCAGCTATGGCCTTAAAATATTTGAGCACGAGAGTTCGCCTCATGATGATATTTTCCGAGGCGCGAAATATTATGATGAAGTTTTGGCTCGAATAAAATCCCTGTTGCCCGAAGAGAGGGCCGATGTTGTCAGATTCCAAGAGAATAGGCAGAGTTTCCTTCCTCCAGTATTATGGGGTGAAGATTCGGCGATAGCAGAGGAGCAACAAACAGAAGCCAGAGGCTCTAAAGGTTCAGTGCCCGACCAAGAAGGACAACAGGATAAAAAAGAGCAAGCTAGGGGCCCGAAACAAGAAGCCGAGGCTTCCAGTCCTCCAAGCGAGTCAACTTCGGTCATTACTCCCGAGAAATCTTCTAAACAGGTCAGCAATCCCATCGCCTCCATTACCTCCCTATAGTCTGCAAAGGAAATCCCAGACGCAGGTTGGATTTTGGGTGAAAAAATGACACCTATATCAGTTAAAGAGCTACCTCCGAATGAATTCTTCTTTGATAAGAAGAGGAAAGTGGTTGTGAGACAAGAACTCTACCAAGAGGCAGGTACTGTCTCTAAGAAATTTAAAGTTTTAACTGATGGGGAAAATATGAAGAAACAAACAGACATAGTGCAAATAGACAAATGTCTAATTAAATCGAGTATACTGTTATGTTCTATAAATGCCAAAGATCAATAGGTGGAAGGAAAGTTGCCACTATTGATGAAAGACTGCTATATTTTTTAGGCAAATAATCAAGCAAAGCCATCTAAGTTGATATCACAGCTGGTGGAGAAGTGCGTTATTTGCAAGGAGCATGCGAAGAGGCAGGTTTCAGGTACCAGATGAAAACAAAGATAAAGAAATGAAACGTTTAGACTCGTTTTGATTGTAACCGAAAACCTGTGAAACTATTGAGATTCCAGCACGTAAAAATTTGTATAAATATACATTTTGAAGAAAGAAAAAAGGCTGGACCTTTTTGATTATTTGTAATAGAGACTGTCTCTTTCCGTGATTAATACAAAGAAATCCGAAGATTCCTAGTTCCGTCACTACTGTGTTATGAGTTTGTTCTCTCTGTTATTTCATATTCTTTCTTATTTCATTTATATATATAAGATGAATGTCGCATTGCAATTTAGTAAAACTTCTACTGTAGTGATTAATATTTAGATATCTATTGTTTACATTTTTTCCTCTATATCAGCTTACTGGCAGGTACAAGACTTGTGAATCTTTAGGTTGTCATATTTTATGCTTCATCGGATCATTTCTTATGTTATTTTCTTCTTCTGCTTGCAGAGTGAGATTCTCCCTCGATAGGAGCCTTAATCTATAGACAACTTAATGTTTTTCTCCATAATTCATACACCATTTATTTCAATATAACGTAGTTACAGAAAAAGGCCTTTGGTTTGCAATTTTCTTTTAATATCGATTTCTAAAGTTCTCTTTTATAAAATCAAATTGATACAGCATAAAAACTTTCAGAGTTCCTTAATTTGTTTTGTTCCTCTATGACTATCCCTGTTGTAGGACAACCCAATATTGAACCCGAATTGAAATATCAAACCCACATCGCTTTAAATCTCTCTGATATCATACTTAAAATGGCCAACACCCGGGTAGAACTTGAACGTTCATGGGCTGCAATTGAAAGGGATATAAGCATCCAGGAACATTTGGAAGATAGGCAGTGACAACCTAGAAATCAACCCTAGCTTCCTTTCCCGAAAGTATACCCTCCTCCCTTTTTACATCTTACTAAATTTCGGATGCATAGACACTATACTTTTTAAAGCCTTAAGTACAGACTCTAGAACAACATCTTTTTTGGCGTCATTGCCGGGGGCGAAGTTACAAAACCTTTTCCCTGGAAAGAACGACATATTTTCAAGTTTCACCCTTTGATAGTGAACAAAGAGTGAGCACTTTCTAAAGGATTTTCTTATATTTCACTTGGCGACTCTAAGTATAAGTAAGTTGGCATCCGATCGAAGGAATACCAGACAAAACCCAGAAAACAAGCAGACCACGCCTGTTTTAGAAATAAAAAAAATACTAAAAGCTAGAGGTTCTCTTAAGTTGACTACTGTAGTCTATCAACTTAAACACCCGCAGCCCAAGACCAAAAGTTCTTTTGAACCTTCAAATTCTCATAGTACACTTCCTGAAACCACTAATTCATTTTTATTTAGCTCCGTGGTTAAAGGTGAAATCTTTCCGAAAACCTCTGTCGGACACAAAGGTAAAAGCCCGACAGTAAATTTATTAGCAGTTGACA
>SNQJ01S0013439.1:72901-115753 GCA_010110895.2 Picea sitchensis
TGAAGATCAGAAAATCCAAAACCCTTTAAAAAATGAAAATTTTATAAGAGGAAATGACCTGGAAGATTTCGAGGGACTTGAGGAAGACGTGACAAATTTGGGCGACGACTGCACTCAACCCTATGTAACTAAATAATATTATGAGAGGTCATTGAACACACCCCAACCGTCAAATGAAGAAGATGATATAAACAACAATGACTTCGTTGTATGTCAAGAAATCTTTGATTCCATGACAGTCGGGGTCCAAGCGAGGTATAACTTGAGGTCTAAAAACAAACCAACATCGATTCCTCAACCGAAGAAAATTCTCCCTAGAGGTGAAATATATGTGCCTTCCTCGAAAGAGATTGAAACATTCAACAAAAAAACAAAAGAAGGAAGACTCGTTGAACCTCAAAACGAAGGAAGTTGATACCCAAACTAGGCAAATCAAGACAGCTGAGACACCCCCACTGGTAAGAAATCTCTTGAGTAATAAGCCATCTCAGACAAATAAGTTAGAGAAGAAAGAGCTCGAGGTTTTAACCAGAGAAACGAACAAAGGTGGCGGTGGTTTTAGAGTCGAAAATGAAATAAATAGGATCAAAATACCGATTCCGCTGGTTGAATTAGAAAAAAACCCTGCTTATCGAAAACAGATAACCAAGGTGATAGGTTGTTCAAATCAAGAAAGTCAATCAGATGAAATAAATTTGGAAGATGAAAAACCAAATATCACTTTCGATCCACATTTCAAGGGTGCCAGAGACACCATTGCCCCTTTCTATATCACCCTAAATGTGCATGATCGACTGCTGCATAACTGCATGCTAGATTCTAGAGCTTCACATAATGTGATGCCCAAAGATATTATGGATAGACTAGGCCTCGAGATCACCCAACCTTATGGAGATCTCTACTCTTTTGACTCAAGAAGATTCAAGTGCTTAGGCATGATAAAATATTTAGTAGTCACCCTTGCATAGGTCCCAGTCAAAAGTGTTTTGATGGATGTAGTTATTGCTGATATCCCCCCAAAATATGGATTACTGTTATCAAGGTCATGGGGAGAGAAACTTTGGGGATCCCTCCGACTGGACATGACTTATGCCACAATTCATGTATTTGGTGGGCAACTTACTAGGTTATACAGAGAAATGAGGTTAGCCTATACCATGAGCAATCCTCAGAATCCTAACAATTTTCCTGTTTACATTGCTGATCAAGATCTAGGAAATTGTATTTTGTCTTTTGATGATGGTATAGATAGTTGCACAGAAGAAAACTTCATAGACGAAAAATATTATGAAAATATGCATATCATAGGGATCTGGAATTTTTTTTTTTATGGTGCTCTGTCATGTGAAGGAGCTGGTGCATGAGTGCTTTTTGTGGCACCTGAAAATAGGTTTGTCGTCCCTTTTTCTTACAGGCTTCAATGGGATATAGACTACACTAACAATGTATGTGAATATGAAGCCTTAGTATTAGGATTGGAAGCTTCCAAGAAGCTCAACATTAAAAACCTAGAAGTATATGGAGACGCTAAGTTGATAGTCAAACAGGTGAATCGACAATACCAGGCCAAACATCCGAGATTGAAAGCGTATAGAAATTGTGCCTGGGATATAATGGAAAATTTCTTCTCATCTGTAAATATCCACTACATCCCATGCACCGAAAATTTGCAGGCCGATTCGTTAGCCAAGGCAGCCTCGACTTTCGCTCCCCCCACAACTTTTAAATTAAAATACCATATAGAGGTAAGGCATAGACCATCCATCCCGAACAACATACAACACTGATAGGTTTTCGAGGATGATGAACAGATTAGAATGTTCCTCGAAGCAGTGAGTGACTTTTCTGAAACTCACATTGAACAAGAGAATCAAAATGATCACATGTGGATCATGCAGGAAGGAGAGGATCCTCAGGAGTTCCAAGAAAAAAATTCCAACCATCGTATGTTAGTTTTAAAAAATAATCAGATTCCAAAGGGACTAATCCCCCTGGAGAGACTCTTAGATCAAAATGACATGCCTTTGAAATCTACCCTTCAACCCCAACCAGAAGAGGTTGAAGATTGTGATATAGGGACAAAAGAAGAACCCAGGATGGTGAAAATATCAAAGTATCTTCCTCCTGAGGTGAAAAATAAGTATAAAGATTTTCTTGCTCGATATAAAGATGTTTTCTCTTGGTCTTACGAAGAGCTTAGGACTTACGACACTACCGTGATTGAACACAAGATACCTCTGAAGCCTAGTATCAAACCCTTTAGGCAAAAGCTCAGACAAATCAACCCTATCTTATTACCCATAGTCGAAAGAGAAGTCAAGAAGTGTTTAGACACGAAAATAATAGTACCACTTAGATACTCAGATTGGGTGGCAAACCTGGTCCCGGTCAGAGAAAAGAGTGGAGAGATTAGACTGTGTGCTGATTTCAAAAATTTGAATAAATCTTCCCTGAAGGACAACTATCCTTTACCTAAAATGGATCACGTCTTAGAAAAGGTAGTTGGAGAAAATAATATGTCTATGATCGATGGCTTCTCTGGATACAATCAAATTGTTGTAAACGAACAAGATAAAGAAAAAACAGTTTTCACTACACCCTGGGGTACATTCATGTATGATAAAATGCCTTTTGGTCTAATGAATGCAGGTGCCACTTTCCAGTGTGACATGGATATCGCTTTCGTCGATGAAAGAGACAAATTTGTAGTTATCTACCTTGATGATCTAACCATTTTTTCTAAGTCTGACGAAGATCATTTAATACATCTCAAACAAACTTTCGAAAAATGTCGTAGTTTCAATCTGTCTTTAAACCCTAAAAAGTATCACTTTTCCATGCGAGAAGGTAAACTCTTGGGTCATATTGTGTCCCGAGACAGAATTAAAATTGATCCCAGCAGGGTTCAAGCTATAGACACAATAAATATTCCTATAAATGTAAAGGAAATCCAGTCATTCTTAGGAAAGATAAAGTTTTTGAGAAGGTTTATTCCAAACTTCATTGAAATTGTGAAATTAATCATAGGTATGTTAAAGAAAAACAACAAGGTAAAATGGACAGTTGAGGCCAAAGAATCATTTTCACGTATCAAGAGGGTTATAAGCGAGGCACATGTACTAGCAAACCCGACTATCTAAAGGATTTTCTCATTTTCTCATTCACCTCTGAGCACACTATTGACATCGTGCTCCTCCAGACAAATGAGGAAGGTTTCTAACAACCGATATCCTTTTTCAGCAAAATTCTCAAAGACGCAGAACTAAAATATGATATAATGGAAAAACAAGCATATGCTATGGTAAAGGCATTAAAGGCTTTTAGAACTTATGTATTGCATTCCAAGATAATCGTGTACGTACCTACTAGCTCTGTAAAAGAGATTTTAGTGCAGCCTGACAGTGATGGAAAAAGGGGATGGTGGCTTGCAAAAATTCAAGAATTTGATCTGGAAATAAGGCCAATGAAGCTGATAAAGGGTCAAGGTTTGGCTAAACTCTTAGCTGAATCCAATTACAGATCCCTCGGCATAAATAACATATAGGGATGTGAAGAAGAGGAAGATATGAACGATCTCTACGAACAAACAAGTGAAGTCAGGATTGAAGAGAAGTTTACATCCTCTGAGTGGTACAAAAACATAGTATTCTACCTACTGACTTTGAACTGCCCAAGTGATTTATCTCCATCCAAAGCCAGAACGCTAAAACTACATGTAGTCAAATACTGTATATCTGAGGATAACTTTGTTTGGAAGGACCCACTTGGATTCCTATTGGTATATTTGGTTGAATCTGAAACAAAGAAGGTCATAAGAAAATTCCACGAAGGAGTGTGTGGGGGACATCATGCTTGGAGAGTGACATCTTATAAAATCCTGAGGGCATGGTATTATTGGCCTAAAATTTTCTCGGATGTAAATTCCAAAGTCAGGACTTGCGACCCTTGCCAAATATTTGCAGGCAAGCATAAACTCCCAACATTACCTTTAGTTCCAGTCAAAACAGAGGCTCCTTTTCAACAGTGGGGATTGGATTTTATAGGTGAAATTAACCCCCATTCCAGCGCGCAACACAAATGGATCCTAACCGCCATAGATTACTTTACTAAATGGGTAGAGGCTATTCCTACTAGGAGGGCTACAGATTCGGTGGTAATAGATTTCCTAGAAGAAAATATTTCTTCGTTGGCCTTACTTCCCCTGAAAAATAGTAACAGATATTGCTCAGGCTTTTAAATCTATGGCTATGATCATTTTTTGCCAAAAATACAATATTGTACTCGGCCATTCTACGACATATTATCCCCAAGGAAATGGATTGGCCGAATCTTCGAACAAGAGTCTGATCAATATAATTAAGAAAGTGTTGAATGAGAACAATATATCCTGGCATATACATTTAAAATACGTACTATGGGCAAATCGGATTGGCACAAAAAAATCCATCGACATCTCTCCTTTCTAGATGGTATACGGGACTGACGTGGTATTACCTATAAACTTGGCACTTCCCGTAATGAAACTATGGCAAGATGAGAAAGAAGAACCAAACCACGTCACAAGGAGAATAAATCAGTTGATCAAATTACAACAGCACAGGGTCGAG
Organism: Picea sitchensis; assembly: GCA_010110895.2. NCBI lineage: Eukaryota > Viridiplantae > Streptophyta > Pinopsida > Pinales > Pinaceae > Picea > Picea sitchensis. Next base: position 77,509 of record SNQJ01S0013439.1, read on the forward strand.
GTGGACGAAAGATTGAAAAAATATCAAGATGACATGAAAACGTTATTTGACCGTAAGACAAAAGACAGAGAGTTTCTTCCAAGTGATTTGGTCTTAATATGGGATKCTAGGAAGGAAGATTCGRCGAAACATGGTAAATTCGATCATATTTGGTATGGACCATTTAGAGTCGCAACTTCCGAAGGAAAAAATTCATTTTTATTAGAAAATCTGGATGGTAAAATCTTCAATGCCCCTGTCAACGGGCGTTATCTAAAACACTACATGACATAATTAGTTCTCCGAGGTTTTCCATTGTATATACCGGTTTGTATTTTCTTTCTATTTCATGATTCCCTTAAGGTAATTTTTCAATTTTTATTTTTTAGGTCAATATAATTAAAGATACACGGTTTTCAAATACATTTAATTTTTATTTTTTTTAAAAGGACACTCTTTGTGTTTACAGGATTTCGGTTTGAAAACTAAACGAACGAATGGACAAAACATAAGGTTATGTATCGGAGATTTGCATTCGCCGAAAATAGGTGACAGAAAAGGTTTTTGTTTATTTTAAATGGTAAGGTAAAGGCACAAACTCCTGAAGATTATGTTCCTTAAGAAAGCAAAGATCTCCAAAAACATCATAAAGGTCCCATAAATCTAATGTTCTTACTTAATTGATTATTAAAAAGTAAAGTTACTTTCCCTGGGCCCTAATAATTTTAACTTAAAACACAAATAGGTGGTAGTTAAAACAAACAAAAAGTGAAGCATCTCTGGGGAAGGGTTTTCAAAAAAGCGGTTTTAAATTTTCGACCCTTGCCCCCCAGCATACAAACATCTGTCCATCACCTTTCTTTCGGTCCTCAGATTTGTCTTCTTAAAAATGCCAAATGTCTTTTTGGATTTATATACATAGGGAGAAGAGATTATGTTTAAAATTTGAAAGCTATAAGCATGTTTTTGAAAGAAGGTTGTTCTTCACAGCTCCTCAGTCTCTTACTAAACAAGTTATGCGTAGGTGGATCCTAACGTTTCTAGGTTTTTCGACAGTTTCAAATGGTTAAGGCTTACTCAAAGGAAAACCCCCAGAAAAATGTTTCCCCTTTTTCTCCCTACGGACCCAAGGTGGTGTGAAAGTCAAAGGAAGGTTGGCACCAAGTAATCAAAATAAGTTGATAGACCTACATTGCAAAATATTACGCAGATATCACCCCTCATACAATCTGATTTCCCCCGCTTCGTATTCTAAAAAGAAAATTATAAGACAGATGATGAAAGGAAAGTCATATCTAATTGTACATCTAGTTTGAAGAGACGATGAAAGGAAATTTAGAAATGATTGCCCTCGTCTCAACATTTAAATGCATAAATACATTTCGAAGTGGTGAAAGGAAATTTAGCAAAAAAGGGGCAGATAACTTCACCGAGGTACTGAACAAGCCCAGTGGTAGTGAAGCAATATTTGAGATATCTGTAAGGCTGTTATACATGAATATCACTCGACTCTGGTAATCAACTTTCTCTAGACCAGATCCACATCCTAAGTCCAGACGAGACTCCCCAATTAAAAAATGTCATAAATTTCGTTGGATGTAAGCCAAAAAACTGCAAAGATCTGTTGGATTTCCTAGAACTGCTTTGATTTGTCCTAATTCAGACCTAAACTCAGTAAAGAGAAAGAGAAATTTGCGAAAGGGACTGTATCTGAGTGAGAAATATATTTGAGTATTGAAAAGCCTTACAGCAGTAAAAGACAAAAATATTTTCTTCCCTCGGTTTATCTTTTCCCTAAAGAAAGTTTCACAGAAGTGAAATCAGTGACTCCATTTACCCAATACAGGCACATGGTCTACTATTCTTCCCGACTCACAGGGAAATAGGATCCGTAGTTGGAGCCTATGTTGGAGTCGCCTTTTTTATTTTGTTCAAATCTATTTTAAAAAAGTCAAATGTCAGTTCTTAAGTTCTTTTTCTCTTCGTGATATTCACCTACTGAAAATCTCAATAGTCTCGACATGCGAAATAGCGGGGGATGTGATGTTTCATAAGTTACCACTTTTTATCGTTAAACAAAGGTTTTTTCTCTTCATGCCTTGGAATATTGCTCTTCGGGAGTTACAATTCACAAGATTTACAAACCTCGATATGCAAGGTCGTGAAAAGTTTCAAAAGCTTACCTCAGGTGAAAGATAAGAGTGGGACCATGTAAACCCCAGTTAAATGATGTCAGGATTTTGCGTCTCGATGTTCACTCTCTCCTAAAACATTACTGCTAAAACTCTAAAAGACGAAGCCATGAAACTTTTACCTAAGTAAATCGGGTTAGAGTCAAGGTTGATTAGTCTTGACCATGATTTAAGTTCTTCAGGATTTCGCGACTCGACATACTTTCCTCCTGGAAACAACACCCTTGAAGTTCCAAGCCGTGAAGTCGTGATATAAATTAAAGTGTAATCAATTAAAACACTTAATCCTAGTTACGTCCTTGCTTAATTCAGTATAATCATCACAATATCGGGTTTTAGGGGGTCGAAAGGTTAGAGTTGAAAGTCTCAATATGACGAATGCTGAAATGATTGATTTAAATCCTGATTAAGGAAGTCAAGCTAAACGTAATCAATGCTTAATGAAAATGATAATAACGCGTAGTTTACGAGGTAATTTCAAATGTTCCTTGCGCCATCTTGTCCCACAAACCGACGAATTTTATGGCATTAATTGGAAATAAGGTGAAACGACAAAGTAAGGATATGGTTTTTATTGCCAAAATCTCTATCTAAATATGATTGGACCGTTCTGTTCATAAGGACATCAATGTGTTAAATGTTCGAAGATATAGATCTTTTGCTTCCTAGTTTATTCATAAAGTTCATTTCTATCCTGCACAGAGAAGTTTTTCTCAGTAAGCTAACTTCTATATGTATACGCATTTTTATTGCAGAAGAGCTAAGTTACAATCCCCTGTCATGGCCCCGCGAAAAGAAACCAAGGAAAGCGCTGAGGTTTCAGGACAAGGTTCTGATAATGTTTCAGATATTTAACCTCAGAGCATTGATTCCATGCGAACCTGGTCATACGTCTCAGAGGTTTTGCAATCAGATGTGGTGAACTGTTCGGACGATTCCAGTGACAACGAGAAAGACGACATGACTACCAAATACAAGATCGTTGTCTAGGCAGAGATGCACAAAGTAGCAGCCAGACCACGCCTTTTTCCTTACTATGACATGATCCAATGGGCGCTAGATCATGCAGACATCCCTACCAGAACCATCATCAACGAGCAGAAGGTCATTGTTGGGACCTTTAGACCAGAAAACTTATAGGCGATGTACAAAATACCACCCACATCAGACTTCATGTACAATGCATATTTTCTAGATGGTTTTAAACAGAAGGAATGCGATGAATACGCGAAAATTTTATCTGATTTGATTAAGGATTGGGTCTCACACCCAGCGAAGTTCAAGGAAGACAACAATGGATTTTATTCCATATCTTCTTTGGAACCACAGTTCAAATACATAGCGATGATGACATGTAGATTGTATGGGAGAGAAGACACCACACATTTTTTCCTCGAATGGGTGCCCTTGATATTATCAGTAGAAGAAGGCTCTTCTTTCGACTCAGGCAAAATGTTATCAGATAGCCTGACTAGTCGGATTACAGAATATCGGATGCAGAAAGAGAACAGGAAAGCTGCTTCACTTTTTATGTCCGCATCTCTCATGGACATAACATGTTCCATGACGCCTTTTCCCTTGATGAATTGGAGCTGGGCTCCATCGAATGTTGAGCCAGTCCATGTATACCATTCTAAGATTTGGGAGGACAAGGCTTCATATTTCGTATACAAAATCTTCAACTGGGTAATGGTACCGATGCATGTTGCCATCTTCGGTAATCCGCCACCCAGGATATCGAATAGCATCACGGAAAATCTAAGCAGAATGGCTGATTGGTATGTGGAGAAATAATTTTCATACATCAAGGTTTTCGGTGCTTCTATCCCTCTGCATGCTTTACCCTTACTTATACCCGATAGGCTGGCTTGTCGCGAGATTGCCAGGCAAACCGTAATCGGCGGTATAAGTAAAGAACTAAAATGGTTTTCAAAAAAGGTATGGCCACCTTTTCCTGTTCATTTAAACACCTATTCATTATTAGACTTCGGCCATGCAAAGGCCGAGGCAAAAACCCTAGAAGACATAAATTTGGTTCATATCGAATTCAAGAAACATGATCCACATAGGGTCGTGAGTAATCATTTGGCCAGCTGTGGCCTTAAAATATTTGAGCACGCGAATTCACCTCATGATGATATTTTCCAAGGCGCGAAATATTATGATGAAGTTTTGGCTTGAATACAAGCCCTGTCACCCAAAGAGAGGGTCGATGTTCTCAGATTCCAAGAGCATAGGCAGATTTGCCTTCCTCTAGTATTATGGGGTGAAGATCCGATGATAGAAGATGAGCCACAAATATAAGCCGGAGGCTCTAAAGGTTTAGCGCCCGGCCAAGAAGGACAACAGGATAAAAAAGAGCAAGTTGGGGGCCCGAAACAGGAAGCTGAGGCTTCCGGTCCTCCAAGCGAGTCAACTTCGGTCATTACTCTCGGGAAATCTTCTAAACAGGTCAGCAATCCCATCGCCTCCATTACTCCCTCCAGTGCAAAGGAAATCCCGGGCGCAGGTTGGATTTTGGGTGAAAAATTGACACCTATATCAGTTGAAGAGCTACCTCCGAATGAATTCTTCTTTGATAAGAAGAGGAAAGTGGTTGTGAGACAAGAACTCTACCAAGAGGCAAGCACTATCTCTAAGAAATTGAAAGTTTTAATTGATGGGAAATATATGAAGAAACAAACAGACATAGTGCAAATAGACAAATGGCTAATTAAACCGAGTATACTATTATGTTCTATCAATGCCAAAGATCAACAGGTGGAAGGAAAGTTGTCGCTATTGATGAAAGACTGCTATATTTTTGAGGCAAATAATCAAGCGGAGCCATCTAAGTTGATATCACAGCTGGTGGAGAAGTGCGTTATTTGCAAGGAGCATGCGAAGAGGCAGGTTTTGGGTACCATATGAAAACAGAGATAAAGAAACAAAACGTTTCGACTCCTTTTGATTGTAACCAAAAGCTTGTGGAACTATTGAGATTCCAGCGCATAAAAATTTATATAAATATACATTTTGAAGAAAGAAAAAAAGGTGGACCTTTTTGATTATTTGTAATAGAGACTGTCTATTTCCGAGATTAATACAAAGAAATCCGAAGATTCCTAGTTCCATCACTAATGTGTTATGAGTTTGTTCTCTCTGTTATTTCATATTCATTCTTATTTCATTTATATATATCTGATGAATGTCGCATTTCAATTTAGTAAAACTTCTATTGTAGTGATTAATATTTAGATATCTATTGTTTACAGTTTTTCCTCTGTATCAGCTTACTAGTAGGTACAAGACCTGTGAATCTTTAGGTTGTCATATTTTATGCTTCATCGGATCATTTCTTATCTTATTTTCTTCTTCTTCTTATAGAGTGATATTCTCCCTCAATAGGAGCCTTAATCTATAGACATCTTAATGTTTTTATCCATAATTCATACACCATTTATTTCAATATAACACAGTTACAGAAAAAGGACTTTGGTTTGAAATTTGCTTTTAATATCGATTTCTAAAGTTCTCTTTTATAAAATCAAATTGATACAGTATAAAAACTTTCGGAGTTCCTTAATTTTTTTTGTTCCTCTATGACTGTCCCTGTTGTAAGACAACCCAATATTGAACCCGGCTTAACAGATCAAACCCACATCGCTTTAAATCTCTTTGATACCATACTTAAAACAACCAACACGTGGGTAGAACTTGAACGTTCATGGGCTACAATTGAAAGGGATATAAAAATCCAGGAACACTTGGAAGCTAGACAACGACAACCTAGAAATCAACCCTAGCTTCATTTCCCAAAAGTATACCCTCCTCCCTTTTTACATCTTACTAAATTTCGAATGCCTAGACACTGTACTTTTTAAATCCTTAAGTATAGACTCTGGAACAACATTCTCCATGATGCCAGGTATTTTGGAGATATCGATAGGTATAGTTTGAGAAAATTTTTCCATATTTCCTTCAACGTAAAAAATGTGCGTAGCCAAAGGATTGATAGGACAAGACTTATCTCCAGTCATAGTCATATTGAATTCACCTGCTTCAATTCTTCTTAACTCTGGGAGGAAGTAAGATATGTGATGAAGATCATCCCAGGGTCTATTTAGACTATTCATTGCCTCNGTAGCCAAAGGATTGATAGGACAAGACTTATCTCCAGTCATAGTCATATTGAATTCACCTGCTTCAATTCTTCTTAACTCTGGGAGGAAGTAAGATATGTGATGAAGATCATCCCAGGGTCTATTTAGACTATTCATTGCCTCAATAATCACCTTGTCTGTGGGCAATACTAAGTCTAAGGAATTAGTATCGACGAGGGAACCTTGAGCCCATATAGGCTCGAGAACTAGATCTAACTCCTATGCAGAAGTTGGATTAGAGTTGGAAGAATCTTGCTAGACTGTAGAGTACGCTAATTTTGTTGTAGACAAAGGCATGGCCATGCCATGGTGCCCTATCCGTTCCATTGTGGCTGATGGGGAAGGAAGAGTCCACGGATCGTTAAAGTAAGTCATGCGAAACGATGAGATTTGAAATATTTCAGCCCTAGGATGGTCGGGGACAACCGACATGTAATGGACATTACTAATCAGAGGCAGGTAATCGAAAGTACCCATCAAAGGTGGGCACAAACCAACCCCTACGTTGACGATGTCGGGATGAGGGTTATCAATAATTGGGACCGTGGATACCCACGATGAAGGGTCAGGACGGGAGAAGGATAATTGATCAATGGTCACGATCCAACCCTTGTGTGGAAACAACAAGAGCCAAAAAACTATCATGACCACTACCTACATAACGTAGATCAAACTCCTTCCTAACAAGTGATTGTAGTCGATAGACGCATCAACCACTTCAACTTTGATGCACACGGTCTTCCCTCCTAACTGCATGGGAAAAGAGGGGGTGATTCCATGTGGTTGGAACAAACAACTATAGAAAGAGGTAAGAAGAGTAGGTGATGGAGAAAAAATGGGTTGGCCAATGGCCTTCCAACATGCCAAATACATCACGCATGTCAAGGTGCCCTCATCAACCACTGTGCAAAAAATGTTCCAAGTAAAAATTTTCATGGTGTAAGCCACTACTATCTAAAATGCCACATGGTAAGGAAGACGAGGTTTTAAGTCAGCCATATCAAGCATGATCGTTCCCATATTACAAGTCTCAGTATATCCTAAGGGAGCTAACAAATAATTTCTCTGGGAAGGGTAGCTCTGGAGGAATTCCAAAGCTAACATTTCATAAGGGGTTTGTGAAAAATCCTCCACCACAGAGTAGTTCTGGGCGGCCCTTGTGTTTGGGTTGTGAGAAGTTGTGTCATTGTTTTTCCCAATGTATTCTCAATATGGAGAGGAAGAGATGGGTTTTCGGCTTCTTTACCCTTCTCAGGGGTGTTTGGAATTCCGTAGTCGTGTGTCCTAGTCATTATGTCAATGCTAAATTTCATCATGTACACATTCGTGGATGAAGTATTACTCGAAGATGGAGGGGGTCCCTGACCGATCGACCCCTTCCGCGCTTGAATAAGCTTGAGATAAATTTTTCCCATGGGGAAATGGATTCGTTAACATGGCAGGCGACTGTTGTGCCAATAGCTTCTGGGCCTCCACAAGCTGAGGGCACTGGTGAGTGAGATGGTCTTCCTTGAAAATATTACACAGATATTTCAACTTCTTCTTTTCAATGTTTCTCTCGCCAACATTATTGGTAGGTTTCTTATCCCCCTTATCCTTGTTTCGTTGTCTCTTCTTTCCATCAAGCTACTAGGTGGCCTTTGGGTTTGTCGATTGCACACTCTGTACATCTAATGTTTGAGTAGGGGGAGAAATCGAACCAATGGTCTGGCTAGGTGCAGTTTGTTGTATTAACAATTGATGCAATTGATTCGACAGCTGATCAATGGGCTTCATTTGCATTGAACCTACAATACCATCGACATATGGTCCAAATATCTGTCTAGTCTTGTCAAGTATCGACTATGGTGAATCTGGTAAAAATTCGTAAAGTAAACTAGACTGAGATTAAATCTAATCTAGATGTTGGGCTCTCATTATTTCTTCTTCCTCTAAGAATACCCCTGAGGTTGCGATGTCTTTAGATAGCTGGGGTACCAAAGACTTAAGGAACCACTCAAGAAGGAATGTTGGTGTGACTGGCACTTTTATCAAACTCTTTTGGCATCTCCATTCTCGGGTGTGATCTGAGATATGGTATTCTTTTGTCTGCTCAAAGTTGGCCAATAATTCGGTGCTAGCATCGTATCTCACAGGTAATTGGAAATGGTTTAAGAAAACCATTGCCAATTCGATGAAGGAAGAGTATCTTTAGTGTTCAATCTCAATGCACCATTTCTCCTCACTCCCGATGAGAGTGCGTTGAAACAAACGCAACTGGATGGAGTCGTCTCTCAAAGAATTGGACGAGCACCATAAATGGAAGGTAGTCACATGAACTTTGGAATGTCTGAAGGCAACTTGGTTAGCATAGGGGGCCAACACGGATTGTGACAAATGGGGTCATTTAACAACCTTGTCAAGTGTGACAAGTGCAGAGTTGCGGGAACCTGGAGTTTGGCTGGCACCAGGTTGCCAAGAAAATTTAGGTTGTTGGCCAGGGTTCTAGTAATAACCATGGATGTGACCAGCATATAGATTCTATGCTTGTTGAGACGTCATCAGCTGACTCCCGTAATAAGACGTAAAGGGTTGGTCTTGCGTCGCATTCCAAGGATTTTGGGAAGGGTTGCCCCTTGTCGATCCGACAGGCACAAGTGATGATCCTTGCCCATGGTTCCATTCGCTATGGAAGGGTTTTCCCCCGATCGAAATTCTTGACAAGGGAACTGATCCCTACCATAGATTCCAAGGTCTTTGTGAGGAAGGAATTCCTAAGTTTCCCCCCTGTGCAAGAATAGTACCCTACATAGGATTTTGTTGTCCATAACCAGGGTTTCCCTCGGCCAAGATGACATTTGATGAGAAATCGTTGTTACCAAATGCATTGAACAAAGAGAATCATGTCGAACCTACCGACATGCTATAAGAAGGTAGTCCTTGACTCCCTGCTCCAAGTGAACTGTAATTTACGTTCGACCCGACAGAATGCTGGTGAGCACCGTTGAGTGAGGAGGACGAAGGAGGTATATGACCCCCTCTATAAGGGAAAGAGTTATAGGGAGCTGAATTTCCCCCTAGAGATCCTTTCAGAGGAGTGTTGGATCTCCCTGCCCCGAGACCTAATATCTATAGAGTGGAGTAGGAAATTTCAGTGCTTATACCGAAGTCAGGTATCCCATATGAGAATGGAGGGCCTGTCGCACTCTGGGTGAAAGGAGTAGTGATCACCACCATAGACGGAATAAGACCATTTCTCGAGCTAGAGGCAGTTGAGACCATAGTGGCCCGAACTGATGATAGTTGGCTAGGAGTAAAAACACCCCCTGTAGTGATAGTCATAGAGGAAATATGAGTATCCCTGAAGAAGTAACAACATTTGTTTCCATTGCTTCTTGTGACACTACGTGACGCTTGTCAGGTTGAACCTGTACAACGATGGGCACCAATAGATTAGTGATTGGAGGGTTATACAGACCAAGAGCTTGCGCTCTAAGGTTAGAAATGATTGGTTCCTTTGGAATCTAATGTTCTCCTCTCAGAGATGACTTGAACACAGTTTCCTGTAACCCAATCGCCTCAAAAGACCCTTGTTGTTCTAGTTTTCGCCTTAGCGGTGGCGGGGGTGGATCGAGATCAACTGGAAGCAGGCCCAAAATCCTTCACAACCGATGGAGCTCCTGATCCTCCACTATGTGAGAATATCAATGATGCACTAGGGCTTTCTATAATTGTTTAAAAATGAACACGCACTAGTAAAAGTTCATATGAGATAAGACAAGAAGATCACTAGCTAGTTGGAAGAATAGTTACAACAACCAACACTAGAGAAACTTACTGTTGCAAGTGAAACTCAAATATGGAAGAACCCTCTGGGTATAATCTACAAATCATGGCCCGATGTCAGCCCTAGGTACCATGGTATACCCTCGTAGTCATCTATGTAAGTCACTAATATAAAGGCAACTAGGTTTCTAGTGCGCGAATAGTCACCAGGCGGGTACATTCGACAGTCGGTTGGACCGCAATGAACAGGGTATCAAGCCCAAAACCTATCAAGGGTATCAAAAGCAAGTGTTTCGAAAGATGTCTGAGGACCTCGAATGAATTCAAGACCCATGAAGCTCCGTGGAAAATGCGATCAATGGAACCCCAAGATAAGCCCTCTATATGCATTCCCCACTATGCTTGGTCCGACTTTGGAGGGGTTATCTCCACTACCTTTCCACACGTGACCTTGTCTTTATCCCCTGTGTTATAGGGTGGTCCCAGATAAATTTCATGGTTATTGGACTTTCAAGCAAACCCTAGCTCTGAATCTTATGTTTATTTTTGTAGCCCTGAAGAGTTTCCTCTCCAATCCTAAATCAAGGCTCTAGCCTAGACTAAATTGATGAACCCTTCAAACATAAAGTCTAATAACTTTTAATTAGCCATTAATTTTAGTGGTTGTCTTAAGTCAAAAGGAACGAAAGTGAAACCAATGATGTTCTTTAAGAGACAAAATATAAGAGCATAATATTATACTGGAAACAAAAGTACTTCTTTCTTCACAAATAAAGATTTTCCAATTGAAACTCTTTCACCAAAATTTTCGTAACTACTTTTCTCAGATCTTTGAAAAAAAAAAAGAAAAAACTCAAAACAAGATTTCCCTCGACTACGAGGTACATAATGTCCTAAGCATTCAAGTAAAGATCTTAAGAAAACTTTATTTTTCTTTGGTAAATGAAGCAACTTAACCTAAACTACTTTACAAAAAAAAGAAATGAAACATTTTTTTTATTGTTTTATGCTTTAATACAAGAAATTTGAAAATGAATTCTTTTCTTTTCTTCCAAAGAAAAAAGGGGGGAAATGACAACAAGACAGGACGAGGAAATGGCTTCTGGCCCAATCGTAGATCGCATGGAGTCATTCACAATACCAAGCAGTCATTCACAATACCAAGCAGGCAAATCAAAGCAGAGTCACCAACTTGTCTAAAAACCCTATTCAAAGAAAACACAAGAAATACTTTATCAAAAGAAAGCTAAAATGAAGTCAGACCTAGGCTACAGACTGTTATAACAGAGACCAGTACTAGATCAAGAAAACCCCTGAGGATTGTGACTCCTGACAGGGAAGAGGATGAATGCCTCTTATTTTCACAAAACGTTTCTCAATATGCACTCTATTGACACTTCAACATCCAACGTATGTACGCGGGATGTCCAAGGGCAGGGCGTGTATGCATGCGTGCAGGCCCACTATAGGCCGAGTACACCTCTGTAACTCCTCAAACAAATGAAAAAATAGTATTCCACCATAGGCAGGGATTACTGGTATGGAAGACCAACATCCTTTAAAGAAACAAAAGCTTATAGAAACTCATAAATCAGTGAATAAACTGATTCAAAGCACCCAAAAAGAAATATCCCCAAAGACCCTAGAGGCATCCCCAATACGGTCACCAATTTTTCTATAGCAGGAAAACCCCTCTACGGACTACACAAAGGGTCCAAAGTGTAGGTAGATCTAACCATATAAAGTCTCCTACTTTTTATCACTATCCCAACATTACCCCACAATCATACATAAAAGACAAGAGAGAGGGATCCGATAGGCCTACCTTAAACTCCATGTTTGGTGTCGATCCCTTTGCGCTTGGTTGTTTCCTGACTGCAAATATCCTCCCAATTCTAACCTACATTCATTAAAATACAAACAAGAAACTACAAGCAAGCATTCTACATATGGATTAGTGGGTTAGACATCATAAACAAGAAATGTAAGAAAATCATATAAGTTTAAGACGTCATTTGCCAGGACGGAAAAAGTACTTCTTTATATTAATCTCACAAAATTGAATTACAACATGAGACAAACACTGCTCCTCGAACTTGGTCCTGGCATCCTCTTCACCATGCACCAACTGCTTCCACGTCTTATTCTCCTCTTCAGTTCTTTCTTAGGGAAATGGTAAGGGATTTGCAATTGGGGTAAAGGGGGATTGATAAAATGGGTAGATTTTATTTTCTCTTGTGCTTCCCCTTTGCAATGGGACCCCAAACCCTTATTTTATAGGCCAAAAGGGACAGTAACGGTTGGGGTGATTGGATATGGGCAGTCAAACAATTAAGTAACGGACCAAAAACCATTATCCAATGAATTTTCCCACATTTTGCGATATTATGTGAGTGTACACAGGCTATAGTGGCTTAGAAAGCATGTGTACACAAGAAATAATGGTGCAAGGCATGTACACCTTCAAAATGATGGTTTTTAGAAGAGCTGTGTAATAATGGCTTGGTAAATATAGCAAGTTAGATGGCCTGATGTCGGGTATGCATGTCAGGTGAAATTTAGGGTTATAACACATGTATGTGGTGGTGATCTTCTCCTTACTATGAGCACATATCACAAAGAATATGAACTTCCTGGTCTATGAAATGACCTTACTACATTTCTTAGCAGAGATTGAAGAAATAGAAGTAGGCGGTGCCACCTCTCGAATCCTGTAAAATTGTCTACCCAAAGTAATAATAACACTGTGGGGTCTAGACTCATACACAACATGACGCTTCCACAAATATGGTTGTCCTAAAATAAAATCACAAACTTCAAGGGGAGAAATAGCACATAGTACCTCACCTTTGAAAGGATTTATGCCATAGGGTAGACAACACTGTTGGATGACACAAAGATATCTTCCTTGACGAAGCGAGTCGATGGTGTAGGGATGCGGGTACAGTGTCATTGGCAGGTTCAGCCACTTGACGACCTTTGTTGAAATCAGGTTCTTCTGACTACCACTGTGGAAAATGAAATGAATCAGAGCCCCCATGACCTACATCTGTGAGTGGAAGAGGTGTTCCCCTTCCTCTAGTTCTTCTGGTTCACTTGGACAAACCTTGGTGGTAGAGACTATGGCACTGGGTTCAACATCAATAATTCACTTCCCTCCTTCATAATTTGACTCAGAATCAGAATCAGACTATGACTTGGAATCCTTCATCTCGGCTAGGAGGGACTTCTTGGATCAACATTCGTCGATGTTGTGCCAAGGACGTTTATGGTACTCACACCATTTTCCCGTGTCCTTCTTTGTCTTCTCGTTTCCATTATTGTGTTGTGGCTTGGATGGATTTTCCTGAGGGTGACCATCTCGAATTGGTCCCTTGTTGTGTGGGTTGGGTTTTCATTTTCCCTTCTTTAACTGTGAGGGGTTTGCAGATCCAAACTCTCATTGTTTCTGCTTAAATTTCTTCTCGATCTTGACAACATATCCATAGGTTGTGCCTAATGAAGTAATGTCCAAGAACTTCATTTATGTTTGAATGTATCTATGCAAAAACCAACGGTATTTGAACACCAGATGATGCTCGGAATATTTGATACCCAATTTGGTGCATAGGGTATGGATAATATTGGTGAATTCTGGTACTGTCTTGTCCCTTTCTTGATGTAGGGTGGTCCATCTTGTGTACTGGTCCTTGTATATTTCAACAGGGTAGTACTATTCTTTAATGGCATCCCAAAAGGAATCCCATATAGGGGCCACCACAAAAATTACAGATTCCTCCACGACCCTTTTCTCAGAGTAAGTATACCACCAGTCTTTAATATGCAGAATGACTTTAAGGAGTGAAAAAGTGATCTTTTCCCGATTGAAAAAATTGCGGACTGAAAAATATCCTTTGAGAATATTCAACCATTTATCTAAATCACATGCATCTATTAGTCCTTCAAATAATGGAATATAAAAATTTACCTGTACCTTGAAGAGGGTTGCATGGTCGCTTGATGAAGATGCTTCTTTTGTGGGCAATCATTGAAGGATCTACATGAATTTGTCCATGATTTTATTCCTTTGTCGTGTGAGGGATTACTCGAGAAAAAATTTAATAGGATATCCTACTCCATCATATTTCTTTTTGTATCTCATTGGTTGTTTTCGGGCTCGATGTAACCGATCTGGTAATGGCTCGATTGGTTCGAGTCCCAACTTCTTGTACCAGTCCTTGTTGGGGACATGCACGAATAAAAGTAAATGAAGAGCAGACTTCTCTAATACCACTGATCTAGATTTAGGAGTGGAACACTCTGATTAACAAACTAAATACAATAAACATAGATATAGGAAGAATAACACAAATATCTAGTGAACACTATCTTCTATTAAATAATGAAATAGGCTGAAACTATAAAACTATAGAACTGAAACTTGCTCGAATGGTGGTAGCTATCTCTGAGAAGAGATGTGGTTGCTACACACGTTCGTTTGAGAAGAATGGATTACAATGAGGCTCTAGAAACCCTTTTCATATTACTCATGAATGCCAAAACCCTAGACATCCAAAAACCTAACCCTAGAAGGTGAAACGCCAAAAGTCATGTGGTCCCTATGGGTAAGTTGGTGTAATTTGGTACCTCAACTTCCTAGGGTCGTAAATTTTGCATACGACCTTCATTTTAGGCGCGTGATATCCCATTGGAAAGGTATTTCATAGAAATACACATTTCACCATCAGATTGACTCATTCTACAATATGTCTGTGGAGAGTCAAGAAAACAACGTTTAGGGCCCCAAAACAGCCTTGGAAGTACAACAAGATGTGCTGACATAAAAACATACAAAATAAGCCAGTTGGATTAGGCGAGAGGCCACCTGTATCCACCTAGAGAATGCGTGAGGCTTCATACAACCCTAGAAGTGTAGAAGTCACAATTATAAAGAAGTATATAAAGACGTTCTGAATAAAAAAATGGACACGAGGAGCCAGTTGGAATAGGTGGGTGGCCACCAATATCCACCTGGATCAAAAATCATGAAGATGGGTGTCCATTTTGCTTGTTTGATGAGAAAAAAATCTATATTTTCACAAGTTCTTCAAATTCTAGTATATAAAGTGTTTTTTTATTTAGAAATTCACTTTACAGTAAAATAAAACTAGTGAAGAATTTTGTTATCTTTTTACTGACTATTTTTCAAATTATTTTTATTGAGATTTGATATGTCAATTTGGCAATTGTTTCATAGTATGTTCCTTAAAAATGAAAGGAATGATAATGATTTATCTCCCCCCCAAACAATGTATCTATTATTAAACTTTTGTTTCTGACAAAAATATATACTGCAACAATCTACATAGACTCTATTTTCTTATGACTATAGTTTTGAATCTAACGGATGAATATTATAATTTCTAGAATTTTTTGAAATTGACCAAGCTGAAAAAGTTGTAGATTTTAAACACATGTTTTTCCCCAACTTGTATCTATCTTAATTTTTACTTAAAAGTAAAATCTAAAAATTCCCTTTTGAAGAGAACAATTTAAGGATTTTGAATATAAAATTTTCTAAATTTTCCATCGTGTGTTTTTAGAGATATGGATATTCCATTTCACTAAATTATAATGTGACCTGAAAATATTATGTAGTGATTTTTATATAAAATTAAATAAAATTAGATAAAAAAAATGAAAATGAAAACAAATTATATCCATTGAAAGTAGATTCAATTTTGCAAATGTTGGTATCAATTATGAAACTAGATTCTTAATATTTGCAGGAGTCCACAACCTCCAAAGTTCAAGTAAGATAGAGGGAATTCTCGGGTTCTTGCAAATAGTCCCATTTGCATTTTTTAAGCCAAAATAATATTTCGGCCGAAACATATTTGTTCAGTCGAAATATCTTTTTCTAATGGAATTCGTGGAAAATAAACGGATTTCTCACTTTTTCGGCTGAACAATAGCTTTTTTGGCTGAAAGGTTGGTGAGAGAATTCCGTCGACTGGGAAAAAATGAAGGGATGCATTGTTTCATTTCATTTGGCACCATATCTTATAAATACGCTTTTGGCAGAACCAATTTTACACAATTCACTCGCTCATTTCATATTTTTGCATATGTATCCCCTAAGAAAACGTTTGAATCACATTTTTCATTGTTTTCAACAAGGTGGTTGATGTTTTGAATGAAAAACAAAAAATCTCTTTTTGAAGTTCAAGTTTTTATTGGAATAACAATTTATATGTTGAAGGATTTGTTGAACATTTTTTCAAGGTGAAAACTTACTTGAACATTATTTTCAAGGTGAAGGCTTTGTTGAACACTTTTTCAAGGTGAAGGCTTTGTTGAACATTTTTTCAAGGTGAAGACTTACTTGAACATTATTTTCAAGGTGAAGGCTTTCATAAAAAAATTCTTATTATATCAAAGGGAATTTTTTTTAGAGTAATATTTTTAAAACATTTCTTATAAAATTCTTGATATTATTTTTGAATAATTTTTGAGACAATGAAGTTTTTCATAGACTATTCTAAAATGTTGAATTTTTTATTTTTTTTTTACAGATAACTATACTCATGGAAAACAAAAGTTTGCGCAAGAGAAAATTTGATCGCACTCGAGATGAAACTATCCATAACGAACAAAGGAAAGAGAATTATTGGAGAAAGAAACGAGAACGTGAAAATATTGAAGAAAGAAACGATGATGATGTAAATAGAGATTTTCAACAAGAAGTCCAACCAGGTATGCATGTACATATTGTCTATATTAAAAGTATATAATTCATTTATTTAAATTATTGTTTAAAATGCAATTGATTTTAATTCGATTTGATGTTTTTCAAAAAACATAAATAGATTTTCCTCATTACGTCGATGAAGTCGTTAAAACTGAAATTGAAGTAGAATTTGAATCACCTATAGGTATGTACATAAATCAAGATAATATAAGATGAACACTTGTATATAGTTTGGTGAATTTATGTTTGGGTTTTGTTTTTTAATATAAACTTTAAATTGAAATATACAGGAGAATCTATCAACATTGATGATGAAATATTAGATAATGTTTATACTGACAAATTTGGGAAGAAAGAAGTTAAGCATTATATAAGATATCATGTTAATAATATGTATAATAGTTTTTTCAAACATGAAACAGTAATAGTACAAGCTCAACTTTTACTCTGTCTAATAAAGTCAAGAAAGTTAAGAGAATCTACATCATTATTGGGTATTCAAAATTTGAGAAAAGATACAAAGGTGAAACAAAATGTATCTGACAATATAACTAGTGTATTAAAATATTTTGGAAAATCTCGAAAAAAATATGTCAGTGTTGCACGTAGAGTGATACAAACAATAGTTGTTTCATATAGCAATATAAAAGATTGTTTGACACAACACATGGCAAAAGCGATGGGAACCTTCAGAAAAGCATTGTACAAACATAGAGAATTTCGGCTGAAAATAGATGCAAATGATGAACTTGCTTGTTAGACAGTTATTTCTAGACAACCCTACAAAGATAAACTTGCAAAAAATGATAAAGAATCGACCCATAATTTTTGGTTGACAGAATCTCGTGTTTCACCACATACAAGGGATGTGTTGCGATGAAGAATAACACGAAAAACAATATGAAGAACATCCAAAACATATATTTCCAATGAAAAAAATAGAATCGTTCAATAAGTTCAAAGAAGAGCACAAAGAAGTTAAAATTTTCATCAATACATTTGTGCAACAAAAACCATGGTTTCTTAGACCCATCATTGTTCATGACACTTATTGTCATTGTCATGTGGAATTTGAGTTATATTACGACACTTTTCTTGATTTTGGTAAAAATTTATGGCCAGTTCACCTCCTCCTTCCACATTCCATGCTTTAATATCTGAAATTCTATGTGAAAGAGAAGGTGATGAATTATTTTACCGAAAAAATGTGTTGGTGGAAAGAAATGTGATTGTTGTGGAAATCTAATTTTGTTTCACTCAAAGTATCTTATTGATATGAATGATCAATCGTTTTCTAATACAACAATTAATTGGAAGAGAAATGAATATATCAACAACACGAATCCACATTTTTCAAATGTTATTTCTTAAAGGATTGATTTGAAAGGAGATAAAATCTGTGTGATAGATTTTTTGAAGAAGTTTGAGGAAGAAATTTATAGATACACCAAGCATTCACATAGAGATCGATGGAAAGACTTACAATTCAAACAATCTTGTGAAGTGTTTCCACGAGGGACAATTTTGTCTATAGTTGATTTTGCAGAGAATTACATATTCACTACACAAAAAGAAATACAAAGTGAATATTATCATTCCAACCAAGTCACTATATTTTTCCACGTTCTATATAGACATGCTCAATGGAGTCTTGATAACATAGAAAGCACCAATGACAATCAACATGTTATTAAAGAATGTCACTTTTATATAAGTAATGATCGAGCACACGATACACATTATGTACAACATTGTTTGGATAAATTTTATGATTCATTGAAAGAACGTAGGATCAGATTCAATCGACATTGGATATGGTTAGATGGATGTGCAGATCAGTTCAAATATTCATGATCATTCTATTGGTTGTGTCATATTCACAATAAATCAAACATTGCAAATTGTTGGAATTTATTTGAGACTGGTCATGGAAAAGGAGAGCACAACAATGCAGGGACATGTGTAAAACAAGCACTTCAAAGGTATCATATGAACCTTCATGCCAATCAATTTCAATCTGCTGATCAAGTTGTTGAATGGTGAAAATTGGTGCTAAGACAGAAAAATAATCCATCAATGGATGTGCGCAGGTGTGTGTATATATACATGTTACACATGTACACAAAACATTTGTATTCATGTGTTGAAATTGATATGATCTTCAATCATGTTCTTGATATATTTCAAGTTAACAAGTTCTTGTCTTGTGCTGTTTTTTTTGGTATGTTGGAAATAAAGATGTAAATAGATCAATCCCATATGAGGCCGGTACAATACATGGTACACGAAAAGTGCATTCAGTTAAAACAAAACACTATCAAAATGTGTTTTCATTTGATAGAATAAATGAATCTTGTTTTTGTTCAGTTTGCATAGATGACACATAAATCATAGAGATTTGCAAAAACAAAAATGCGGAATATGTTAAATCTTGGAGACATACCAAATTTAATCTAAAAGGGAAAATTCCACTTGTAAGATTAGAGGAGATGGAATCAAATGAAACTATAGTGTCAGTTGATGGCGATAGAGTTTCTAATCTTGTAAGAGAAGGTAATTTATGTTTCAATTATTTGAAAATATATTTGCTAAATATTTAAACTTGTAGATGTACTTGTAAGTTGGATATATAAAATTTATATATGGTAGATGAGTTTAATGGTGTGTGCATGTGTTCTAATCTAACACGAACTGCACCCTAGGAGATTCCATTGAAATAGACTGCCAGGGCTTATTTAAATATGTTGATAGAATATTATCTTAAACCAACATTACCAATTGATAGAATATTATCTTAAACCAACATTACCAATTGATAGAATATTATCTTAAACCAACATTACAAAAATATTTGTGTTTGTATATGTAACTAAATTGGGTGATATATAACTAAATTGGGTGATATTAAGCCATTCTTCCAAGAAAATAATTATCTCCTCTTTCTGCGGTGGAATATATGTTCTCATATAATCAAATTCCCTTTCGAATAAAATGACCCACAAGTCTCCATATTAATCCATTCTTCCAAGAAAATACCTATATCTATGAAAGTTCACAAATATCCATATTAAAATCCATTCTTCCAAGAAAATACTTGTCTCTTCTTTCTGCGGTGGAATAGTTCTCATATAATCTTTCAGATGAAGAAAACACAAATCTACACATATATTAATTAATTCTTCAAAAATCATAAATATTTCATCTTTCTACATGGGATGTATTCATATTACATATAATCAAATGCTCTTTGAAATATGCCTTCATCATGATCTAAACATAAGTGAGATCATGCATGTACATAGCTTATTTGTGAATCTACAAATATTGGTTTGTGGTTAGTAAACAATTAGTTAAGAGTTTGACAATACCCCAAGAAGGAATTCACTTTGTTGTATGTAGAAAACACAAATCTCCATATTACGCCATTCTTGGACAAGAAGGCAAGTAATTCAATTGAAGAAAATTTAGAATCTTCCCCTTTTCTGATGTGGGATAGAGTCTGTTCTCAAATAATCAAATGCTCAAGTTCAAAATTGTCTTCATCATGATCTAAAGTTTAATCATGAATAAGATCATGTAATCATATTTTTAAATCTAGAATAGTTCTAGTTCACGATCATGATCTAATCTTAAATAAGATCGATATCTAGCATATTGTTAAATCCAAGTGAATTTAGACTCTTCCCTCTTTCTAATGTGGGATCTATATTATGTTCTCATATAATCAAATGTTAGATTTCAAAATTAGGTCAGCATCATGATCTAAACATAAATAAGATTGAATGTACCAATTTAGACGATGATAAACTTATATAGGATTTCTATATATTTCAAAATGATTGATCGAAGCATTGAATTATATAGACATTAGTTGAGTAACCCTTCTATGAATAGAAAAGGTTTAATTAAAAAGTTGATCAAACAAAAATTTGAAAAATGTTAAAAAAAAAAATAACATATTCAACACAAATAAGCTTGAACAGTTATATATAAAAGGCACAACATAAAAACAAACTAAAACTCACTAATGTGCAATGCACATACATTTAAGCATCATCATGAATAAACACATCCTTCTCAGGTATGGATTCATCCTCCCCAATCCCAATCTCCCACTTTCTCTTCTCCACATTCTCTTCAAGAACAGTCTCAGAGAATCTCTTCTCCACATTGCCCTATAACACATTTAAAATTTGTACATTTGAAAATTAAAATTAAATGCTTTTAACACATTAAATTGTAGTTTTAAAATTTTAAGCATGTAATACATGTGATGTGCCAACCTGAATATCATCAACCACACAAGAGGATGGCATTCCCATGGTTGGTTGAGTCACATTCTTCCCCACCATACCCTAAGATTCAATAAATTATATATTGTAAGACATTTTTCTTTTAAATTAATAATTTAAATGACATTTCAATTTTCATATATAACTAAATTTGCTTTCAACATGCAATGATACATGTGAACTCCCAACCTATTCAAACTCTCCCAATGAGAATTGGGACAAGCTTACCTGCCCAAGTAGTGGGAGACATAATAGAGAATCTATGAACAACAAAACAAATAATTTTAGAGTTCAATGAATTCACATTAATACAAAAACATAAATTTCATGTATGTTGATTTATTCAACAAGTTGTGAGGGTGGACAACTGGGGTTTACTCATGGCGGATATTTTTAAGCACATAAATGATTCAACCCTTTCAAATTTAAACTTGATGAATCAAGTCCCTTATTTATTGGATATTCATTTAACATATGACAAAACTGCAATTAATGGCGATAACAACTCAACTATTTATAAAGATACAATGATATCTATCTAGATATAGAACCATGAAGAAAACTATCCTCAAATGCATGACAAATTCACTAATTGTAACACATAGCAATCCGATGTTAGGTTCATCATTTTTTGAATTAACTCTCTACTTCCAACCATTACAATTTTTTTTTTTCATATTCAGGTATATCTTCTATGGACATGGAATCTATCTCCCCAATTTTGTTTACAAAAAATTGAAAACTCAAGAATTGCTTCAACTCTCGACTGGTTCAAACCAACATCAACACCATAAAATTGATCCCTAAATTTTCTACGGTGCATTCCTAGCCTCCTTTCCAACATCCAATGTAGCTCACATATATGAATGTGAGGAAAATGCCCATGTTGGATGAGATATTAAAGGTGGGAGGCTCCCACAGTAGCTTTCATTGATACATTGCCCTTCGACCATATGTTCTTCAACTACCAACCCATGCTTTGAATGGGTAGGTTGGTATAATTAGAATGTACTTGAAAAATGGAAACATAAAAGAGTGACAGTAGGTTGGTATAATTAGGGTGTATGCCCATGAAAAAATCGACATAAAAGAGTCTATCAAAGTAATGTGGAACCTCATCATTCCACGACAACTTCCCATATGCTGCCAAAAATCTATTATAAAGATGTCTTGCTATGTTGGGGTGCTTAAAATATTGCACCTTCAATATTTTTCTCTTTGGACCTTGTTCGAAATTGAAAATATAAATTGCATCTTCTTTTGAAACTCTACTTTTTACTACTTTCCATTTATCAGGGCCCATCACCTATGACTTTCATCTCCTCATCAAATCGCTAAAACTATCAGTCATTGGCCCCATCTTTTGATATGCATCCATAAAGTTCTGCAATGAATGAAAAACAATCTCCAAGCTTTTCTTACTCTCTCGGGGGAGATCCAAGAACCTCAAATCATTTTACAGCCTTCTTTTAACACTCGAGAATCGTTCGAGGGTCATTTATTTAGAATACCCTTCCCAAGGAATCTCATCACCAACATTTAGGGATAGGTGGACGTAGGCATGTAATCTTATGTTTCTTGATAGTGCCCCCTGAATCCAACTTCACCCTCTTCACCAACATTAGAATATTCATGATAATGAATCTCTCTTTCATTATCTTCTCTCGCATTAAACTCATTCTCTACACAAAGACACATTTGAAACTAACTACAACATTAAAAAAAAAAAACATAAATACAAAAAAATACAAAATAAAAAAAGTTACCAAACATATTTTCTTGTTGTGATGTATTCCCTACATTCTCGAGTGTTGGAGTATTAATGTGCAACCTATCTAAGGAATTTGCATCAATAACACTATTTTGAGCACTTTGTCTGGATGATCTATTCATCGATTCATCTGATAATCTCCTCATCTGACTAGATTTCCTCTGGTCACTAGCTGCCCCTCCCAAGCTTCCATGCCTTCTTGAGATATGGGTCTCTGACATCCTCGATGTCTCATTCAAAAAAGTCGTTCCTCTTCCTCCTTCATTGGATATCCTAGATCATTTGTGAGGCATATTTGGAGACTCTTGTCTCGACATCTCACCTCGATAGATATCTTTTGAAAATCCATGAATGTGAAAGTTCATAAGTTATAGAAACATAAAATGGAAATACAATATAAAATGTTGAAGGCATTTAAGAATTTATAACAATTTCAAAGCATTAAAGACATATATTGAAAAAACCAAAAGTTATGTTTGTAACTATGATGCTATATATAATGAACATGATGATATTTAAATATAAAAAATGTAACATGTAGAAGATAATATATATTTATGTGTAATTTTTTTTTAAATGTTTATTTTATTTAATTTTTTTAAATTAAAAAAGTTAGCAAATCCAATGATGTGAAATGTACATGTGACATTTGAGAACCTTCACATTTAAATTAATGTATTTTCATATTAAAAAATATTATTTAAATTATTTAAGATTCCTACCAAAGTGAACTTGTTGTGGTATGGACGCATATTCATGGACCACATGAAACCATAGAAGAAAAATACAGAGCCTATGGCCTATGTTTTTAACCTCACACTATTTCTTAGAAATGTTATATAGCGCCTAAGCCATTAAATTTTATCCCCTAATCATTTCTTGGGATAAAATACCTGCCCACGATGTGACAAACCTTTTAATTAAAACCATGTTGCACTCCTAAATCAAAGATTATAACCAAAGGAAATGTCTCATAGTCTAACTCCACAAGCATGGATGGCATGCCTTACAATTAGCTCATTTATAGCCCAACAATTGGGCTTGTAGCATATCTTGGATAAGGAGACTCATCCTTAGTGTACCAAACCATAGGACAATGCTTGTGTCCCACTCTTTAAGAATAATTAGTAAAATATAGTATGAGACTAGGGATGGAGGGAAATAATGAGTAAACACTCAGTTATTCTTAAGCATAATTCTACCATGCATGACAACTATGTTGAATAGTATTCTTTAGATGTTGATTTTAAAGATGTATATACAACTTTGTGTCAAGCTAACCAAACAGAGGAATTGTATTACCATGTGCATGATAACATTTTGTATCATTTTGGAAAGTTATGTATTCCACAGGGTGAAAGAGTCAACATCATAAGGTAAACACATTCTTCTCTTATTGCTGGTCACTTTGGTGTAGGCAAGATGATGGCTAATATGAAAAGGTATTTCTATTGGCCTAAAATGAATGAAAGTGTATCACAATATGTATAAGGATGTTATTTATGTGCTACAAGTAATCCTAGCAACAAAAAGTTAGGATTGTATACTCCACTTCTAGTTCCTTCTCGTACTTGGGAAAGATTTTCCATGGAATTTGTAGGAGGATTACCTATGTATAAAAAGAATCATGATTATATTTATGTTGTGGTTGATCATTTCAGAAAAATGTGTATTTTAATGCCTTGTAAGAAGTATGTTACAAATGAACAAATGACAAAAATGTTCTTTCAACATGTATTGGTACATTTTGGGTTGCCCAAATTCATTATTTTTGATCGAGATCCTCCATTTCTTGGGAATTTTTGGCCAAGCTTATAGAAACTCATGGAAACCAAGTCAAAACAGTGCACATCATTCCATCCACAATATGATGGTCAGACAAAAGTGGTGAATAAAACAATAGTACATCTTCTTCGTGGTTATTTCAACAAACATCCCAATCTTTGGGATGAACACCTACACTACATTCAACATGCCTATAACTGGGCTAAGCATTCATCAACTCAAACATCTCCATTTGAGGAATGTTTTGGTTACTTTCCAAAATATCCTTTATATTTTATCTTTGGGAAGGATGTTGCTATTGATGGTCATTATGACATTGATAGAGAAAATAAGTTCATTGAACAAATTCAATTGGTGCATCAAATGGTACAAGAGCAGTTGGAAAAGAGCCAAGACAAGTACAAGACGAGACATGAAAAACATCGTGTTTATCACAGTTTCCAAGTTGGATATGAAGTTTGGATTTAAATTAGCAAAGAGATGCTTAAAGGAGAAGGTAAAAATATGAAACCAATCATATATGGACCTTTTAAGATTCTTGAAAAAATTGGTAACAATGACTTCCATTTGAATTTGCCTCATATGCAAATGTATGCAGTTGTTAATGTTGAGAATTTGAGATTGTATGAGCCTCCTTTTATTGATGATCAAGGAGATCATGTTCATATTCCTTCAATAGATGGTTTCTCACAAGAATATCTTTCACAACTGCAACAGGATACCATCCTTGACAGAAAGATAAAAACTTCAAAATGAGGGAATATGGAGTACCTTCATGTTGGTCTCAAAGACACAAATCCAAGCAAAGATAAATGGATTGAGGTTAGAAGGGTGAGGGAACTGTACCCTCATCTACATATTGACTGAAAATAGTCTTTTGGAGGTCCAAAATCTTCCCAATGGGGAGGAGTCATCTAGGGGATCAAAAAATGCTCAAAAATCAAAGTGTTCAAAATTGCTCGAAAATGGTTTCATTGTGTAGATATCGTCCTCACGATCCCAACACAACTTGAATGAGATCAAAAAGAGTCTGTATGGAAAATATATGGTGTTCTGTCATTTTTCCCAAACAAGAAAAATTTGTTGAATGTACAGTCCATATACAATGACGTGGAAATTGACCATACAGTTCATACAAGGTGACTGGGTTGTTGACGTGTCAGGGTGATTTGGTAGGTGATGTGGACCAATCGATGGTCGACATGTGGCATGGTGGTGGTGACTATGATTTTGAGGTGGATCTATTGCAGGGTGCCACATGGCACCCCCTTTTTGTGTAAAAGTTTGATTTGGCTCTATGGGGGTTGAACCTGTGACCTCCGGGCAAGGGGAAAGGTTTTCACGTAGGTTGGGCCACCAACCCGCCTACCAATGGTTATTAACCCTATAATGGAAATATATTTATTTAAGTTAAATAGCGATGTATTTGGTGGAAAAAGGGGTTGGGGCTTAGCCCCATCTCGTGGTCACCAATCTTACAACACAATCCACATGGCCAGAAGCATAGGGGATTTGGGGCCCAACCGACGAGGGTGGGTGGTTAGCCCAACCCATGGACATGTACTACACCATGTGACCAAAATATCCAAGGAGGTTGGAACCAATTCCACTAACTGCATAACATTTTTACCCACGCAACGAGAATCACGCCAGAGCTAGGTTTTAAGCGTGTGAGCTAGGTTTTGGTACTGTGTATGCATTTTGGAGGGAAATTTTACTATAGGTTTTGGGAAAAACTTCAGAGAAGAATATTTTTCTCATTTTTTGGCCAAACCAGGTGCAAAAAGAGCCCAGATCAAGGTTTTTGGACATTTTGGAGCCATTGGAGCTATCTATTTTTCATTTTGAGCATTGTAAAGCATTGTGTTAACATTTTTTAGCATACAATGAAAATGATCCATTGGAAGTTGGACCAGGAGATGTATCCCAAGAGAGGGGTGAACTCTTTTATCATTTTGTTGTGTTATGTGCTTATTTTGATGGTTGTTTATGACTGGTTTGTTCTTCATTTTAAGTAAAAACTCAATAATTTCACGTGCTTGCAACTTGATCCAATTTCCCAAGACACATACATTTTTCCACTTGCAATTTTTATAAACAAAATGTTTCATTTTCAGATCACTAACAACAATATCTATCTTGGAATTGAAAAATACAGTTTTCTAGTCACAATGGTCTATGTGGATGACATCATATTTGGTTACAACAATGATGAATCAAGTTATAAATTTACAAAAGAGCTTGAAATGTCTATGATTGGAGAGATAACTTTCTTCCTTGGACTTCAAGTCACTTAGTCATCGAAAGGAATTTTTATTACTTAGTCTAAATACCTAAAAGAGATACTTAAAAAGTTTGGAATGGATGAAAGTGCACCTGTTAGAACTCCAATGAAAACCATTTGCAAACTCAACAAGGAAGATGAGTTACCTTTTGTATATTAAACTCTCTACATATCTATGGTTGGTAGTCTACTATATTTGACTGCATCCAGACCTGATATCATGAAGGCAGTAGGAATGGTGGCAATATTTAAATCATCTCCCAAAGGAATCACATGTGATGGATGTCAAGAGAATATTTAAATATCTTAAGGGAACATCATAATTTGGCTTATGGTATCCAAGGAATAAATGATTTGAACTAGTTGCCTACACATATGTTTATTGGGCTAGTAGTGTGGATGAAAAAAAAAGCACTAGTTGAAATGCATTTTTCTTAGAGGAATGTATATTCTCATGGTCAAGTAGAAAACAATCATCAATTTCACTATCTACAAAAGAGGTAGAATATATTACAGCTATTGAATGTTGCACTCAAATATTATGGATGATACAAACATTAGAGGATATTAAAATTGAATGTAATCCACTGATACCTATCTATTGTGACAATACAAGTTCCATCAACATATGTAAGAATMTAGTCATGCATACAAAGAAAAAACATATACCCATCAAGTAGCATTTATTGAGAGAGAAAGTTAGTGACAAAAAGGTTATATTGGAGTATGTTGGTTCAAAGGAGAACATAGCATACATATTCAATAAACCCCTACCTAAAGAACAATTTGAACATCTATGGAAAAAGTTGGGAGTAATCTCCCTACAATAAAAAAAAAATGGGCTCATGATGACAGGGGGAGAAATGTTGACAGAGGGAGTTGTCAAAAATAGAGGATGGAAAAAGGTTCACTGAAAAAAAGAAAAAATAAAAAACTAAAGTGTTGTTGATGGGAGAGCAAGAAATAAAAAATGACAAGTATTGTCACTCAAAAAACAAGAACGCTAAGAAACATACATTTGGTGATTAAACTCATTATGGTATCATAGGTCTTGACATTGATGTCAAAGGGGGAGAAAACAATGGTAAAAAAATTATTCATTGTTAGGGGAGCATTTTGTTTTACGATGTGTTTCCATCAATGGAAAAAGGGGAGATTGATGGAAATATCGTGTTGGCATTGATGTCAACATGAAGACAATAAGTACCAAAGTGGAGTATGGAATGGAACTATAGAAAAATCTATAGGAATACTAAGTTACAAGAATGCAATGGACTACTAGAATACAAGGGATTTCCTAGTCGAGTGCTTTGAAATAATGAAAGAATGAAAATTAAAGAATGAGACAATTTCAATTACTTCACTGGTTGAGTCAAGTTTTCCTAGTGACTGTATATTCTGTTGAGATAGGATTATGATGAAAATAATGAATATTGGCAAGTCACCCTCTTGAATACTTTCTCATGCACTATCATTTCAGAGTGTAGTCGAAGGGAAATTTGTTGATGCAACACTTCATGTCAGCGGTAAAACCCCCTACAGACTACACTAGGGTTATAAAGTGCAGGCAGAGCTAACCGTCTAAAGTATCCTACTTTTAACAACTATCCCGACATTACCCCACAATCATACATAAAAATAAAAGTATAAGGATCCGGTAGTCCTACCTTAAACTCCACGTCCGGTGTCGATCCTTTTTCGCTTGGTTGTTTCCCGACTGCAAGTCTCCTCCCAAGGATGACCTACATTCATCAAAAGACAAACAAGAAACTACAAGCATGCATTATACATATGTCTTAGTGGGTTATATATCATAACCAAAATGCAAATAAATCATGAAGATTGAAGACATCATTTGGTGGGACAGAAAAAGTATTTCTTTATATTAATCTCACAAAGTCGGTTACAATATGAGACTGACAACTGCTCCTTGAACTCAGTCCTGGGCTTCTCTTTACCATGCACTAGATTCTTCCACATATTCGTCTCCTCTTTAGTTCTCTTTGGGGAAATGGAAAGGATTTACAATGGAGGAAAAAAGGGCTGAAAAAGGGAATTTTGATTCAAATTCACAACGTGGTTGCAAAATATTGGGGCAAAGGGGGGATATTGAAATGGGTAGAGTTTCTTTTCTCTTATGCTTCCCTTTGAAATGGGACCCCAACACCTTATTTTATAGGCCAAAAAGCTAAGTATTCGGTTTGGTGGCTGACTATAGGCGGTCAAATGATTAGTAACGACCCGAAATCCTGTATCCCTTTGCAATTTTAATTTTTCTCACTTTTCGTAAGTGTATGCAGGTTGTAATGGTGCAGAAAGTGTGTGTACATGGGAAATAGTGGTGCAGGGCATGTACATCTTCAAGAAAATGGCTTTTTAGAAGAGTTGTTCAATGATGGCTTGGAAAATATAGCAAGTAAGATGGCATGATGCCAGGTATGTATGTTTGGTGCAATTTAGGGTTATAACAGATGCCCCCTAATGTGTGAGGTCAGAAGAGGATCCGATGGCTGAAATACATTAAAAATATTCACCAATTTACGAAGCGAGTGAGCCCAGAGATTAGAGTTCAGGAGGTGCCATCTGTAAAATAATAATTTGTCTCACCTAGGTGGGCATACCCATGCTCAGGATGAAATAAAATCATGGCTGCCAATCAAATACACTGCAGATCCATGTCATATAAATATATAAAGTGTAGCCGCGAGAAATAGACAACAGATCTACATCTCAAAATAAAAAGATATACATGTATAGTATCCATCTTTAATAAGCTAATGACACCCTATGTCTAGAGATGAGGCCGTCAAATCTCGAGAAACAACTTTGAGATCTTCAGAACTCAGGTAGGAGTGTAATATCAGTGTAAAACTTCACTACCCATAGGTCTTCGACGGCTCGTTGGGAACAGAAAAGAGGATCTCAGTGATTAGGAAGAGAATTTCATTGATTTTGAACAAGGACTTGATTGGTCATTCGATGTGGTCGGGCATGAGGACAAGAGACAGACTGTAGAAGGGTCGACTCAAGCTTAATAAAACTTCCCCTGGAAAAAATCATGACAAATGATGAGACTCGGGCAACATGGCATTGACATAAGTTCACGATGCAGGAGGAAACACAAACTCTCCATATGTTCGGAAGGATAACCAAATGGAGGAGGACACAACTCTATGTAGCGAAAACAACTTCCTAAGGTCATAATAAATCCCAGAGCTTGACGAACAAATGAAAGAATGTGGTTTGTCCAAGGGTTACACATTGTGCTACCAATAAAAAGATAATACTTTTTGCTTCTTCTTTTTTGGGTATATTTGATTTTTTTGTCTTTTTCAATAATTTTGGAAAGCTTGAAAAAAAAAAATTAATGCTACGTTACAAAGGAGGAACGAGTGTCGTAGACATACTAGTTCCAAGCACAAGGAACACATTGATTCTCATAGCAAGGAGACATGTGCAGGAAAAGGACACTTGGGAAAAATCCTCCATGGGTCAAGGTGTTAAGACATAGAGGCAAAGTGCTACAAGGCTTGCATATAAGGCATTCTTCAGATGGTTTAGTTGAGAGCAACATGGAGCCGACATTAGGCTAAAGACATAGGAATGCAAATGTGATTAAGAAGACACAATGATAACATCCTTCAATGTAATTCTAATGAGTCCATAGAAGGTAAGCTCATCATTTTTTCATTTTTAGAGAGTCTGAAAAAGAATAACAGGAGACTCTACTGGGGTACCTTTTTGAAGGTAGTCTAGTCGGTTTGAGAAAGGGGTAAACTAGCACTAAAAAGACATATATTCAAAACCATTTTAACAAGTGTGACAAAGAAAAGATCACTCGAAAATATTTTCATATTTAAGGAGTCTGAAAAGAGCTTAACTATGGACTCCGTAAGGGATGTTCTTCTGGACCAATTTAATGAGTGTGAAGAAACAGGGTCACTCGACCATGTTTTCAATATTAGGGAGTCTGGAAAGAGATTGACTATGGACTCCATGGGGGGTTCCTTTTTTGTAAATTTAGTCCCTCATGCCCGAAAAGGGGTTAAAAGTATACTTGAGAATACTCTTCTAGAGAACCGAAGCTCCTAGAGTATACCTTTGTTCATACAATTGACCGTCCGGACAGAAAAAGGGGTAAACTACCATYGGACAGACATGCCTTCAAATTTTAGTTTGGTGAGCGTGAAGGGTAACAAGATCACTCGACAATATTTTCATGTTTAGAGGGTCTAAAAAGGGCTTAAAAKAAGACATGTCATTGTTTGGGAGTCCCGAGGGCGAGGTCAAGAGTGATGATGAATCAGGCAAATGAGGCTCAAACTTGTAATTGGGAAAAACTAATAAGGACTCCTGAGCCTATAGTCATTAACGACAGCATGGACACCAAAAGMAACGAGGATTTAACTAGGGAATCCATGTAAAGGCATGCTCTACCACTAAATTATGACACTTCTAAAGAAAAAAAGATGGTTCTATGTCGCAACTCAGTGGGGTTGATCCTATGGAAAAGAGAAAAAGACAACGAGATGCAGAAAGTGGAGGTGGAA
This sequence comes from Picea sitchensis, assembly GCA_010110895.2. Classification (NCBI taxonomy): domain Eukaryota; kingdom Viridiplantae; phylum Streptophyta; class Pinopsida; order Pinales; family Pinaceae; genus Picea; species Picea sitchensis. The sequence continues at coordinate 108,999 of SNQJ01S0013439.1, forward strand.
ACCTAACTTAGATGCAAAAAGTTGGAAAAATGACTTTTTTACCAAAGGACCTTTAAAAATGAACCAACTCTCAAAACGTTTCCCAATACCAAAAGTAACATGTATCATAACATCCCATAAGAAACTCAAGAACCATACTAAATGATATGTGAGCTAGAAAAATGACAAAGGGGGCCGAAAAATGATAAAAAGGGGCCAAAAGGTCTATAAATATAAGCTAGCAGCTCATTATCACCATTGTAAATTGATAATTGAACAAGAAGTCAAAAACAACCCTTTCTTAAAAGAGTCGATTCCGAGATCTTCAGAGGACGAAACAAAATTCCGCTTGGACCAAGTAAGTGAAAACTAGCTCCTCTTGCATTTATATACTTTCCTTTTGCATTTAATTTGTTTTTTGGGGGATGTATTAGGACAGCCCAGGTATGCCTGTGTGCAGAAAAAAATCCACTCGCATGCATACACAACTATGTCCAATACAACCCACGTACACACTCCAAATTGTGGAATTTTTTTAAAAAGAAAGATTTTTTACTCTCTTTTGAACTTGTTCTTTTTGCAGGATGTATGTTCATTGGAGAGAAAGGGAGCATGACGACATTGATTCTTTGGTCTCCAAAGACCCTTCTTCTCTTTCCATATTAGCTCAATGTGGCTTGTTGAAATACTTCCAATGTCCACTCATGAGGGAACAACCCAGGCTATTGAATGCCTTGGTAGATTATTGACACTCGGATGCTAAGGCATTTATGCTTAAGGGGTAGTCGTTGACTCCAACGACTAAAGAAATTTACTTCCTAACTGGTCTCTCAAGGAGAGGGGATCCAGTCAACTTACATACCTTTCCCCCGGGCCTCACAACATAGCTGAGTTAATCAAGATACACTGCGAGGCGGGCACAGATAAAGTGGTTTCTCAAGTGTCGATCCACAAGATTTTCAACCTATCACTGGAAGTGATAGTTTTATTTATTGGGCAGATCACTGGATCTGCGACTTTACATCAGGATTATCGGGCACACATCCATTGTGAGGTACAATTCTTGAATGCACGAGTGTTCGAATGGAGCAAAACCATGCTAGATTGCATGAAGAGACAACTGACAGAGTGTCGGGTGCGGGAGAACAAAAACCTTGGATTTGGGACTGTTTTATGTTCTTTCTTCTTCGAGAGGGTACCTAGTCTTAGTCCACGAGAGACAGTACGAGGGCATGAGGCCTCCCTCCTAGAATTATGTATATGGGTGGTGCTATTGCCATGACAAGGAGGAGGGAGGACCATTTAGGCCTTCGATGATAAATGTTTTGACTAGTGGTCTCGACAGATTTCGGCCATAGAGGATTACCCCTATGTCGGGATCAAATTCTCTAGGGATCCTGATATTCACGTATCTAGTGGAGTAGAACGAGGAGAGATAGGTATGTTTATTTTTCAAAGTTATTTAATTTTTATTTGTTTTTATATATATCATTTTTGTGTGTGCCAAATTATTTGACAACTATGTATCTGTTATGTACAGATGTGGGACCAATGCGTCCAGTAGACTTCGTGAGGAACAGGCGGAATCATTGACCAGAGGCAGGACTAGCCAAAGCCGTCGGACCAACAACAACAGTAGGGGGACCTGTAATCGGAGAGGCTGAGAGAGTATTAAGACGGGTGGAGAGAAACCTCGCCATGCTCACTCACACAGTCCCTATGGTAGAGATCAAGGATCTGCCACCATCGATGCAACCTCATGTAGTTGGGGTACCACGAACCTGGGTCCAACTCTTCCGGTGTTTGGAAAACGTCATTGTTCACTACAAGAGGGCCAACATGCCCCACCCTTAGCTAAGATGGACTACTTACATGCCTAGGGCACCTTTTGTATATTTTTTAGGGCATAAGCTTTGTGACTCTTACTAGACATATATTTTTGAGGTGCTTGTGCCCACCTATGTACTCTGATACTTTTGATAGATATATGTCCATTTACATATTTTTATGTCTTATGGATTACATTTATTTACATGTGCGTGTGTGTTATTTTTCTTACATGTGTGCAATATGCCAATCTAATACATGATTAGCTAGAGTATCTATGATTTGATTCAATCTCCTAGGAACATGGATGTACGTAATGTAATAAAAGCTTCGTTCTAAGAGACATACCTGAATAAACCATCGGTGTAGAGTAGGATCGTAAACGTGGTAAACCCAATTTAACTGGGACACAACCAACTGAGCATCTAAGTAGACCCAGAGATGAGAGATACCATGCAACAAAGCATCATGAAGAAACTCTAAGACTGCACTATATTTGACAACATTTTTTATGGCATCACCTAAACATATACCTCCTGAAGATAACAACTGGCCCTGATGTGTGAAAATGACCCAAGATGTGGAAGCAAGCCTCTAAGTGTGCCAGCTAGCGCCATCTGCAAACCCAACGAACACCTCTGATTCACTTGACATCTCCCATGGTGAAAAAGATGACATAAAAAATGACACGTCCATAAAACCAAAAAGAAAAAAAAGAAAAAAGAAAAAAAATGTATAAGAACTATACATATGTACAAGAAGTCACCCAAGGTGACCCACCTATGAGTAATACATATTGAAGTAGATCCCATTTCTAGGCTCCACCAAATCATTTCCCTCAAAGTCCACCAGACGATAAGTGCCCTTCTTTAGAACCTCCTTCATGATGAAAGGTCTGAACCACATGGGTTTGAACATTCCTGTCGCAAAGGGATCCTTATCTTGGTCATAGACCAGGACAAGGTCGCCTTCAGATAAAATTTGAGGACGAATGGACCGATCATAATGACACTTGAGTTTTTGTTTGTGAGCCTCATTGGCCAAGGATGCATCCCGATGCTTCTCAAGATATAATAAATGATCCTCAAGTGGTGAGGTGTCTGGCAATAATTGTACTGCCAAATTTAGAGACAAGATCTAGCATTCTATAGGCAAGACTACTTCCATCCCGTAAACGAGTTGAAAAGGTGAGAAACTGGTTGCAGTCTTAATAGACGTTCAGTAGGCCCATAATGCTGAGTACAAAATAAAATGCCAATTTGACTTGGTCGAATTGATCATTCATTGTAGAATAGTCTTAAGGTACTTATTCACAGCTTTCACTTGACCATTCGCTTGTGGGTAGTAGGGTGACGAATGTTCTTGCCTCAACCCAAGATTTGACGTTAACTCGAACATAATTTTATTCTTAAAGTGACTGCCATGGTCAGTGACAATCTCTCTCAGGATGTCGAACCTTTCTATTAAACAAAAAGAGAGTTATTTTCTCGCCATCATCTTTGAACATTGGCATAGCTTTGACCCACTTCATGAAGTATTCTATTGCTATGATGATATAACGGTGCCCCCTTTATTAAGGGGGGTTTCATGTAGTGTAATCAATCCCCCACTTGGTGAAAGGACCAACTGTGATGACGGGAAACATGGAAGCGAGGTGTGCCCTCATCTTCCGAGAGAAGATCTGACATGGGTGGAACTTATTGACCGATTCAACACAATATTTGATTAATGTCAACCAAAAGTAACCAACTCGGAGAATATTTTGGGTTGTTTCCAACCCAGACAAATGACCGCTACATGCTCCAGTGTGGCAATCATTAAGCATGATTTTTGCTTCTTCATGGGCGAGACACCAACGAAAGATACAATCTAAACCTCAATGATATAGAGTGTCCTCGAGTATGAGATAGTTCTTGTCCCGATGGCGTATACAAAGATGCTCCTCATGAGAAGCAGAGGTGGGGCATTTCAAAGTCTGAAGATAGACTAGTATATCTCCATAACAGGGGTCTAAAGACGCGATCAAAAACATGTATCCTTTAATAGGCGACTCCTCGAGTATAACATCACCTGATTCTACTGGAAGTTCTGAGATGAGTTTCGTGAAGACCAACGACTTTTTGGATTTTGCTGAAACAAAATCAAAGTCAAATTCTTGGAGGATAACTATCCATCTACTGATCTTTCCATTGATTACATGTCATGTCAACATGTATTGAAACAGATTCACAATGAAAATGATGGTGGTCTTGCGAAACAAGATATAATGATGGAACCGTTGGATAGCATGCGTTGTTTCCAACAAAAGTTTTTCAACGTGGTAATAATTGAGTTCTAGTCCAACCAGGACTCGTCTCAGATAATAAATCACGTATTCTTCAAGAAAATCATCCTCCTGAACCAAGACCATACCAATGGTCGACTCCGCAAAAGCCAAGTATAATAAGAAATCTTAATTATAATTGGGTGGCCGAAGCAGAGGGGTAGACGTGAGGGCACATTTCAACGCTTCGAAAGAGCACTGAGAAACTTCGTCCCAATGAAAAGTAACATCCTTCTTTATTAAGCACATGAAACCATTTGCGATCTTGGCATAGTTTGCGATGAAATGCCGTAAAAATTTCACTTTTCCCTGTAAACTTTGAAGCTGAGGGACTGTGCACAAGGGAGGAATTTGAATTATCTCCTCAACCTTTAGAGGATCGACCATGATCCCTGTTGTCGAAGCTATGAAACCTAGGAGACAACCCAATGTTACGCAAAAACTGCATTTGTTTGGATTCAAGTGAATCTGGTAGTAGCAACATCGTTCAAAGATAAGTCAAAGGTGTGTGGGATGATCAGCTCTCTTACGATATCGTGATGTTAAATCATCAAGATAAGCCTCAACTATGTGTTTGATATCGTTGAAATAAAAAGACATGGCCCACTAAAAAGTAGCTCTAGCATTTTTCATAACAAAAGGCATCTTCCGATAAGAGAATGTACCCCATGGACAAATGAAAGAGGTTTTGTGTTGGTCTTCGGGTTTGATCTGTGTCTGATTTTATCCCAAAAAACCATCCATGAAAGAAAAGACCTCACAACCTGCGCATTCATCGACTATGTGGTCAATAAACGACATGGGGAAATTATCCTTTGGACAGGCCTTGTTCAAATCAAGAAAGTCCGTACATATGCGAATCGTACCTTGTTTTTTGTTGACTAGAATGGGATTTGACACCCATTGAGTCAATTGGACGGGGTAGATGAAACCAACTTCAAGATGTTTTTCTACATGAGCCTTGATAGTTGTTTATTTCTTAGGATTAATCAGACGAATCTTCTACCAGACCGGCTTAGCGTCAGGGTATGTTATGATTTCGTGTTCGACAATTCTTGGATCTATGCCTGGAATTTCCTCGTTAGACCAGGAAAACATGTCGTGGAATTATTTAAATAAATCCTTATGGATTCTAATATCCTTGAGGGAGTAGTTCACTTTGACGAAGACATTCTCCATGACGTCATGGGTTCTGGAGATATCAATAGGTATCGTTTTAGCGATGGTTTCCATATTTCCTTCAGCGTAAACTACGTGCATAGCCAAAGGATTGATAGGACATGCCTATCTCCAATCATAGTCAAAGTGAATTCACCTGCTTCAATTCTTCTTAAATATGGTAGTAAATAAGATTTGTGATGGAGATCATCCCAGGGTCTGTCCGAACTAGTCATTTCCTCAATAATCACCTCGTATGAGGGAAAGACTAAGTCTAAATAATCAATATTTGCAAGGGAACCTTGAGCCCAAATAGGCTCGAGAAACGGATCTAACTTTTGTGTGGGAGTCAGATCGGAATCGGTGGAAGATTGCTGGACTACAGAGTACAAAAATCCTGTCGCGTTCAAAGGCATGGCCATGCCATGGTGCCCTGTCCCTTCCATCATGGATGATGGGGAAGGAAGATTCCATGGATCATCAAAGTAAGTCATATGAAACGACGAGACTCAAAACATTTCAACCTTAGACTGGTCGAGGACCGCCGATATGAACTTAATGTCGCCTGAAAGAGGCGGGTAATCGAAAGTACCCATCAAAGGTGGGCACAAACCAACCCCTACATTGACGATGTCAGGTTGAGGGTTATCAATCATGGGGACTGTGGATGCCCCTGATGAAGGGTCTAGATGGGAGAAAGACAACTGATCAATGAACACGATCCAACCCTTGTGTGGAAACAACAAGACTCAAAAAATTGTAGTGACCACTGCATTCATAGCATAGTTCCAACTCCTTCCTAACAAGATATTGTAGTCAAGAGACACCTCAACCACTTCAACCTCAACGCACATGGTCGTCCCCCCTAACTGCATGAGGAAAGAGGGAATGATTCCATGTGGTCAGAATGAATGACCATCAAAAGTGGTAAGAAGAGTAGGTGATGGAGACAAAATGGGTTGGCCAATGGACTTCCAACACGCCAATGACATCACGCATGTTGAGGCACCCTCATCAACCACTGTGCAGAAAATGTTCCGAGTAAATATTTTGTGGTGTAAGCCACTACTATATGAAATGCCACATGGTAAGGGAGACAAGGTTTTAAGTCAGTCGTATCAAGCATGATCATTCTCAGATTACAAGTCTCAGTAGATCCTAAGGAATCTAACAAAGACTTTCTCTAGGAAGGGCATCTCTGGAGGACCTCCAAAGAGGAGATTGCACAAGGGGTTTGAGACAAATCCTCCACCACATAGTAGTTCTAGGCGGCCCTTGCATTTGGATTGTAGGAATCTTTCTTGAACACACCTTTTGGGATGCATGTCATTGTTTTTCCCAACGTCTTCTCAATCTAGAGAGGAAGAGATGGGTTTTCAGCTTCTTTACCTTTCTGAGAGGTGTTTTTGATTTCGTAGTCATGTGTCCTAGTTGATATATCAACGCTACCTTTCATCATATACACATT
>SNQJ01S0013439.1:122828-134666 GCA_010110895.2 Picea sitchensis
TAAGGAGTGCGAAGGTGATCTTTTCCCTATCGAAAAAATGGTGAACAGAGAAATAACCTTCTAATAGATTTAATCATTTGTCTAGGGCATCCGCATCTATCTGACCTTCAAATATGGGAATATCAAAATTAACTTGTACCTTGAAAGGATAGGTTCTTACAAAGTGGTTGTTTGATGAATATGCACCTGTTGCTATTAGTAGGTGTTGAAGGAGGTGGGAAAAATTCTCCATCATTTCGTCCCTTTGTCGCATGAGAGCTTGCTCAAGCAACAGATTGATATAATCATTTGCTCCGTCATTTTTATTTTCTTCCACCATGGAGGGTTTCTTGGGCTTGCAAGAGAGATTTTATTCAAGAGAGACAAGCTCGAGACCCAACTTTCTATACTTGGACCTCATCGAGGACATGCATTGAGAAAAAATGATCAAGATCAACCTACTCTAATACCACTGATCCAGATTATTTTCGGCATGAAATGAGAGTGGATATATAATAAATAAATGTACAGAGATATCTCAGATATCCAATATTATAATAGAAATGTATCAGAGATGAAACCATAAACACAGATATATAGTAATACACAATTTTCTATTAATGAACGAAAATGTACAAAGACTATAAAGTACAGAGTGAAAGACTTGTTAGAATGGTGGCATCATATCTCTGAGAAGAGATGTAACGGCTACTCTCATCTGTGAGAATATGATTTTACAATAAGGCTCCAAAGGCCTTTTTATCATAAATAAAATCCAAAACCCTAACCCTGGAAGATGAAAATCCAACAATTTTTTGGACCTCATTTTGGGTAGTTTGGTGTATCAACTTCTTGGGGGCGTAACTATTGCATACGATCTTTGTTTGGGGTGCCTGATAGCTTGTTGGAAAGGTATCATCAAGGAGATTCATTTTTGGGGCTCAATCAAAGCCTTGGTCTATTATTGAGAAGCTCAATCCTGAAAAAAACTTCATTTAGGCCCTCAAAATGGCCCCGGAAGTTAAAAACTGCTAAAAATAATAAATTGCCAAAATTGCTAGAAAACTGTTTTGAGCTAGTTGGAAAAGGTGGGTGGCCACTGCTATCCACATGGATTAGTTTCAGTCAGTTAACTGAAGATTGAGAGACTAGTTAAATGAGACTTGGTGGGATTTTACTCTTGTCACTACCGGTGTGTGTCCAGGTCACTCTATACCACCACTATGGCACATTGGTTCTCCTCTAGTGTACATTAGTTGAGTTATAGATAGTATATCATGTGTAAATTATCATTCATTCATTTGGTTAATGCAAATTATTTGTTCCCTCTCTCTTGTTTATCTCTTCTCTCATTTTTCTGCAAAATGTGTATGCCATTTGATAGCTAGATCTTGTCTGTGCAGGTTCATTCACATTTACATGGTATCAAAGCTGACGGATTGCTAGGAAAAATACACACTATATTCTTTTTGTAGGTAACGAAGATTGAAGACAATGGGAAAAATGGAATTTCCAAAATAATGCATTCATACATTGTACAATTTATTTGCATGGAAGAAAAAGATGATAGTTCATATTCTAAGAAGAGGATTATACATGTTGACCATGGAAACAAATACCAAATCCACATCAGCCATAAAAAAATCCAAGTATCTAAATCGAATGGATGAAGCGTTTGGAACTATTTGCAGTCTCATTTCCCTTGAACTCCTCTTTCACATATCCTCTTGTAAAACCCCCAATGAATCCTGTACCACCATGGAAAGGATTTTTGGCAAGTAGGATGAGATGAGGGGACACRTGGTTTATGTGGAACTTCTCACTTTCAATCCAAAAACMTTTGACAATCTCCAAGATTTCTTTACCAAATATAAGGATTTTTTGTCGCAACTCGAGGCTTGCGAGGTTGATAAATCTAAGGAGGAGAAACAAATGGTTCTTACCATTCTCTCAAAAATTGGTCTGGACTACTTAGTGTTTGTATCCACATTTCATTTAGTTAGGATTACCTTTGGAGCCACCTGGAAGATTCCCTCTCTTGAGGTCTTTATTGAATCTCTAACACAAGAGAAGAACAAGCTTATCAACATGGCAAAAATCAAAGGCCCAAAGGCACATGCACTTGTTGTACAATATGGTAGTAATCATCCAAATAATAAATCTAAATACGAATAAAAAATTAAAGAACATTCAAATCCAAATAAGGAAGGTTACTCAAAACCCTTCAACGATGCCTCTGGATCCAAAGGTGGAAAGGGAAGAAAAGGGGAGAAATTCACTTACTGTCGTAAAGGATTCCATCCAGAATCCACATGTATGAAAAAAAAAATATTAAATGGCCCAAATACTTCAACAAAATAACCTTGGATATTTCATCCCTGAGGGTGTTAAGAAGAAGAAGCCAGAATATCAAAATCCCAAGAAAGGTAATTCTAGCCATGCATTGATTGCCATCAAATCCTCTCCCAATGCTTGGATTGTAGATTTAGGAGCATAACACCACATGGAAGCCAAAAAATAAGTATACTCTTCATTGGACACATTCAAAGGTCCTCCTATTATGATCGTGGACAACTATCAGGTCGAGGTCACTAGAAAAGGAAGAATTGAACTCACAAACGAAAGCTTTGAGAATGTGCTACACATTCCCAAACTTTCTGTCAATATTTTCTCCGTGTATCATATGAAAAAATCTGGAACTGAAAAAAGAGTTGTATTCACACCTGATGCTATGGATATCTATGACATGCAAACAAATTTCAAGGTTTCTACTAGTGAGGTAAATCATCAATCCAGACTCTACACATTTTCTGAATTTATTGAACCAGATTCTGTTTTACTGCATACCCATGCTAATGAAAGCAGTAGGATATAGCACGAAAGGTTTGGGCATTTGAATTTCAGATATATGCAACAACTTAGAAAGTAGGGAATGGTTGATGGTCTACCTCACATCCACTTCTCCAAAGGAATTTGTGAGGGATGTGTTCTTGGAAAACACCCTTAAGAGAAATTCAACAAAGGAAAGAATCAGAGGGCCTCCTTTCCTTTAGATCTGATCCATAGTGATATAATGGGCCCTTTTTCACATCCATCAATTAGTAAAGAAAGGTACGTTCTCATTTTTTTTTATGATTTCTCACGCTTCACATGGAATTTATTTGTCAGGAAAAAATCAGAGGTCTTTCAACACCTCAAAGATTTCAAAGACCTTATTGAAACACAGCCAGGAAAGAAGATAAAAGCCCTTCGAAAAGATAATGGGGGGGAGTATGCCAACCATGAGATACAAAATATTTGTCTTGAGTCTGGGATTCAGTTGCATAACATAGTTCCTTATACTCTGCAACAAAACAGATTTGTTGAGCGTAAAAATAGATCTCTAAAAGAGATGGCATCTTGCATGCTACATGCAAATTCACTTCGACAGATATTATGGGTTGAAGAACTTAATTGTGAAAAATACATCCAAAACATATCTCCAAATAGATATGTCAAGGATAATACCTCCTACGAGGCTTGGAGCAACCTAAAACTGGAAGTGACCCACATTCGTATATTCGGTTCTCATTCATGGGCCAAGATTCCCTCTGAGAAGAGGAACGAACATGATCCACTGAGCACATAGTGTATATTTGTTGGATACCCAAACAATGTGAAGGAATATAGACTCGTTGATCTCTCCTTAGACCATCTCATTATTGAGTGTAGTGTCCAATTCGAGGAAAGTATCTCACATGTACCTCAACATCCACATGCAAACACATTTGTTTTTCCACCTATCAAAGATGATGAGCATGCGCATGTTGACTCTTCTTCAGATAAGAGTTATGATTAATAGGATTCAAATGATTCATATACCGAGTCAATATAGTCATATGCAGAGTCGGTTCATGCATATGTAGATGGAGAGCTAGAGAAGAGGCCCAAGTAGGCCAATAATACTCTTCAGGATGTAGGAGATATTATTTGGGATCCAACTGATACTAGGAGGAATCGATCTAATTTCGAGGAGCCTCCTCTTGCACTCACTATTGATGAATGAATGCCACCCAAACATATTTTCTTGGTTCATTATTCAGATCCACAGTCCTATGGTGAGGATGGTGGAAATACCTTTTGGGAATCCACCATGCAGGAGGAGTACAACTCCCTCCTAGAGAACCAGACTCGTGATTTGGTTCCCCTTCCTTTAGGAATGAAACTTGTTAGTTGTAGATGGGTCTACAAGATGAAGAATGTAGAAGATGGATGGGTTATCATATAAAAAGCTAGGATAGTTTCCAAAGAATTTTAGTAGGTGCATGGCATTGACTATGATGAGACCTTATCTCTAGTAGTGAAGATGAATTCCATACATTTTTCACTTTCCATGGCAGAAACCAAGGGATGGGAAGTCCATCATATGGATGTGAAGAATGTATTTCTTCATGACGATCTCTCTGAGGAGATCGATATGGATCAGCCCCAGGGATTTGTGCAGGTTTCATCTTTGGTCTTTCAACTGAAGAAGTCTCTTTATGGCCTCAAGGAGACCTTGAGGGCATGGTATGCCAAGATGGAATCCTATATGTTGTCACAAAACATTGTTCATTGTAAGTCAGACCTGAATGTTTACATGCTCAGGATGACTGATTCACTTCTACTCCTAGTTCTGTATATTGATGATTTGTTGATCACTGGTAGCTCGACTTCAATGATTGTTGCAGTCAAGAGAATTCTAAATGATAGGTTCTTTATGACAAACACGGGTTCACTACATTTATTCCTTGGAGTTGAGATCAATCAGGATGCATCTAGCATCAAAATGTCTTAGGAAAAGTATACACGAGATATTCTTGAGAGATTTCACATGATAGAATGCAAGTCTACCTCGACTCCTTTCTTATCAGGAGTCAGACTTGAGGATGGAGAAGACACTACACTAGTGGACAACACACTATACAAAAATCTAGTGGGGATCTTGTTTTATCTCACACACTCCAGACCAGACCTCTCCTATGCAGTTGGAGAAGTCTCCAAGTTCATGTAGTAGCCGCATGAGCTACATTGGAAGGATGCAAAGTGTATCCTTCAATACGTACATGGAACCATCACCTTTGGGATTCACTATGAAGCAGACTCTACATTAGACCTCATCGGGTTCACTGATTCTGACTGGGCCAGCGATATCATTGATCACAAGTCCACATATGGTTAATCACTCAGTCTTGGTTCTAGGCCTATCTGTTGGTTGAGAAAGAAGCAGGTTTCTATTTCTCTATCTTTAGTTGAGGCAGAGTACAGAGGGGTAGTTAACATAACCACTCATGCTATGTGGCTACAACATTTTCTCACTGAGTTAGGCATTTGGTTTCACCGGTTGATCGTAATATGGTTTGAAAAATAGAGCACTCTAAATTTATACAGAGATCCAATTAAAAGGCATTGGATGGATCACATCGAGATCCACATGCACTACATCAAGGACTTAGTACACGAGGGGATCATCAACCTGCAGTTTTGTCCTTCAACATAATAGACTCTGACATATTCACCAAGACCTTCACTGAGCAGAAGTTCCATTCTTTGTGTAGTCATCTTGGAGTGAAGGACACAGTTGCCTAACAATTGTCAATTCTTCTTTTTACATAAATTTTACTTTGAGGGGGGATTTCCCATGATTTTTTCCCTCTTTCCTCATTTATTTCAGTGTATCTTTTGTATTTGGGTACCTAACATAGCCTCATTGCCAAGACCCATTCTTTATTTTCACCATAGTGATGTTTAGGGGGGGTGTTGGAGATCATTCACACACACCTAGGATTTATTTTTCCTAATGTTTTTCCTATATTTATTAGTCATTATTCAGTCTCCTATAGTTTAGGGATAATATTCATTTTCCTACATTCTAAGAGAATATTCTCTTCAGTTGACACTTCATCTTGATTAGTTGAGTGGAGTTTAGATGCCACATTGGGATCATCACCAGCTAATGCACATTTTCCTTGGGATTATCACCAGAATAGCATATTAATCATGATTCCCTGGTCTCCTCTTCACTTCATTATGTTTTAGTGAGTTAACTGAAGATTGAGAGACTAGTTAATTGATACTAGTGGAAGTTTACTCTCGTAATTGTTGGTGTGTGTCTCGATCACTCTAGACAATCACTATGGTGCATTGGTTCTCCTCCAGTTCGTATTAGATGAGTTATACATAGTATATCATTTGTAAATTATCATTCATTCGTGTGGTTAATGCAAATTCTTTGTTCTCAATCTCTCGTTTCTCGCTTCTCTCATTTTTCTACAAACTGTGTATGTCATTTGCTAGCTAGATATTATCTATGCAGGTTCATTCAAATTTACATGAATTACTTATCATAAAAAGGGAGGTTGGGTGGTGCTAGGAAATTTTAGAGCCTGTAAAGGAGTTTGTAGCCTCATTCCATTTGAAGCTGGTAAACCAAGGTGTTGCAACATCTTTTCAGTTATAGTTGAAGAAACTAGGGAGTTGGTGCTTCCCTCCAATCGGTGCTGGTAAAATCTAGGGGGTTGAAGCCTCCTTCTAGTTGCTGCTAATAAAATAGGGAATTGGAGTTTTCGTTTGAGTTGGATATCATAAATTAAATGTACTATTTATTGAAAATAAGAAGAACATTTGTTTCTTTTGGGTTATACACGTTACATTTCTATGTACTGTACCTTTCTATTGATCATTTGTTTTGATTTGATAAAATTAATAATGAAGTGGTTTTAAATTATGGAAAAAGGATAATACTGATTCACCCTGCCCTCTTAGTATCAAACAATATTTCAACAAGTTTATTTTTTTTCTCTTCTGTCAAATATGCCTTACATATTATCTTGATATTCCTGAAATGTTTCATAAACTTTCTCTCTAGTTTGTTGCACTTCAACTAACTAATTCATTCTTCTTGTCAGGTCATTAAGTTCATCTTCACTATCCTGTGACAATTTCATCATAGGCAGAGAAAGGTTAATAGGTAGTATAAAATAAATGCCATAAATCAATTGGAATGGAGACATACCTATAGACCTTTTAGTGTTGATTATGTTGGCCTAGAGTTCAAATTCTAAATGAGAGTGCCAAGATTTTTTTACATCCAGTTAATGTTTTCTTAATAATTCTCATTAATTTTTTGTTTGATGATTCTACCAATCCATTTCCCTAAGTATAATAGGTAGTTTAATGTCCAAGAATACTGTTGTATTTTTGACAAAAATATATCATTGCAAGGGACTTAAATGCCTAAGCATTATCAGTTATAATTTTTCTGGGGCATCCAAACCTAGATAGAATATTTTTTCAAGGAATTTAATCACAACTCTATCAGTGGAAAATCTTGTAGGAATTGCCTCCACTCATTTAGAAAATTAATTTGTTGCAGTTAAGATCCATTTGTGTTGTGCACAAGAATCATGATGAATCTCACCTATAAAATCTAAACCCCATTGTTCAAAAGGGGATTCAACGTTTATGGGTACCAATGGTAAGGAATAAAGTTTTTGTTTACCTACAAAACTATGACATCGTCTGTAGGATCTCACCTTTGCATTCACTTCAGTAAATAATTTTGGCCAATAATAACCAACTCTCATGATTTTATATGTTGTATCCCTCCAATAATTGTGTCCTCCACATATTCCTTTATGGAATTCATCTTTAACTCTTTGAGTCTCTTCTTCAACCATACAATTTAATAAAACTCCTAAAGGATATTTCCAATAGAGTTTTTCATCTATGATGTAATGCTTGATTGCTTGAAGTTTGAGTGATGTAGCTTTATATTGGCTAACATTAGGTGGAATTTCAAGATTTTTCAAATAAAACACAACATTTACCTTTATTATGGTCTCCTATAACTCTACTTTCTCAAATTTTGTTGAAGGATGTTCTTCTATTTCTAAAATTTGATTTATTCCAAGAACTCTACCATTTGAATCAACAAGAAGATTTGATAAACCTTGACCTTTAATAATCTATATTGGTTTTATTTCAAGTTCATACTCCTAAATTTTGGCTATCCATTTTCCGTTTTTCCCATTAGTATCAGGATGATTCAAGACTTCTTTCATTGTGTTTCTAGCAGCATAAGCAATTATTTTACAATGGAGAACATAAAATCTGAAATACTTGAGTCCTTTAACTAATTCATAATCTTATTTTTCAACAATATTATATTTAAGATCCGAGTCTCTCAGGATTTTGAAAAAAATGAAATTGGTTGTTTTTTATTTTCTTCAGTTCTTTGCAAAAGAAAAACAACAAAATAGTGTTATCAGAGGAAAAAGAAAAGATAAGAAACTCTTTGGAATAATATGGAATTATCAACACTGGTTCTTCTCCCAAGGATTTCTTAATTTGATCAAAAGAATATCTAGCCTTTGAGGACCATTTCTCCTCTCTATCCTTCTTAAGCATGTCAGTCAAATAATTTACCACTTCAACAAAATTAGGGATAAATCTTCTCAAAAAAATAATTTTGCCAAGAAAGGATTGAATCCCCTTATTTCTTGGTAGGATGATAACTTTAATTTTTCCAACACATTGAGACAATGTGTCCAAGTAACTTCGCTTCCTGCATAGAAAAATGAGATTTCTTTCGATTCAATAACAAACCAAATTTTTTACATTTAACAAATGTTTTCTTGAGATGTTTTAAATGTTCATCCTCTAATTTAGATAAAATGGTTAGATCATCTAAATAAATCACAAAAAATGTATCCTTTTCCCCAAAAAATGTTATGTCCATTTCTCTTTGAAATGTTTCTCCTGCATTCATTAGACTGAAGGGAATTTTGTTATACATAAATGTTCCCCATGGTGTGGTAAATGTAGATGTATATTTTTCCTTCTAGTTATAGCCTTAAAATCCCTTAATCATTTATATTCTATTAGCACCTACTAGGTTTTGCAATACATGGTCCATTTTAGGGAGAGGATAGTTATATTTTAATGAATATTTGTTGAGATTTCTAAAATCAACAAAAAGTCTTATCTCTCCATTATTTTTTCTAACAAATAGCAAATTTGCAACCCAAGAACATTATCTAAGAGGAACTAGGATTTTTACATCCAATAATTTTTTAAGTTCCTTTTCGATGATTGGGAAGAGGATAGGATTTACATGTCTTAATTTTTGTTCAAATGGTTTAGATCCTACCTTTAGTCAAATTCTGTGGTGTATGTTGGTGTCATAATTTTTCATATCTTCATATGACCAAGTGAATACTTCAATAATTTTTTTGAATTAATCAATATACCTGATCTTCTGATCAACATGCATAAATTTTGAAAGTTTAATATGTTTCATTCTTAATCAGTCCCAATATTGTGATCTTATAATTCTTCGATTTTAGGATGAACAATTGGTTTCATAACAATATCATCTTTATCAAATATCTTCTCTAGAGGCACTAATCATTTTGGAATTTGATTATTTCTTAAAATCGTCATTTTATGGTTAGTAATCATATCTTTCAATTTAAGGTCTGGATGACTATTCTAATTAATTTGTTCATTGTTTCTATCATATTCTTAATTGATATGAATTGTAGAAAACTCATCCATAATTTCCAAAAACATTTTAATCTATTGGTTGTCTTCAAATACCTACCAAAGTTTGACATTGTCAAGAATTAAAGGTATGCATTTCATTTCAACTTCATATTTAATATTTGGCACTTCAAGAGGTCTAAAAGTACCTGATGCTACTGCTAAAGAATCAACTTGCTTACTTTCATGTCTTGGAATTGCATGAATATTGAAGGTCAAAAAGAGATTCTCAATTAAGTCCCAAGCATAATTCCTATAGGATCTCATCCTAGGGTGTTTAGCTTGATAAACTTTTCTTATTTGTTTAAAAATCAATTATGCATGACCATAAACAATGCGATTCACAATTTTCATTCTCCTAGCAGTTTCTAAAACTAACACTAAGGCTTCATATTCACAAACATTATTTGTGGAATCAGTTTCAAACTGCAGTCTAAAAGAAAATGGAAATGATTTTCGATAAGGTGAAGTTAGAAGTATACCTTCTCCAACACCTTCCCAAGAGGAAGATCCATCAAAATACATTTTCCACATCCCCTCATCAACCTCTTGATTTTCACACAAAGGAATGTTTACATTTTATGTACAAGGTCTTGGTTCATTATTTACAAATAATATGAAACAACCCAAATCTTGATGTTTTGAGTGGAAAGGATAATTATTAGGGTGATTGGGATCACTAACTGTGTAGTCTGGTTTAGTTTCTCTATAAAGTCACCTAGTCTGACCATCAAAAATTGGAATTGTGGAATATGTCATTTCCATTTGTAATGAGCCACCTAATTTATTTTCCCATGATCTAGATAAAAACATTCCATAGTTTATAGGCACATATTCCACAACTATATCCATCAAAACACTTTTTAGAGGTATCTAGTCTAAGTGAACTAAAAGATGTTTGATCATCCCTACACATCTAAATTTTCTTCCATCAAAAGAGTACAGGTCATGATATAGTATTTTGATTTGTAAACCTAGATTCTCCATAACTATTTTTGGCATTAGATTGTGAGAATCTCCTGAATCTAGCATGCAATTGTGTAAAAGATGTTCATGGAGTGTTAAGGAAATATTAAATGGTGCCATTTATTCTCCTCTTTCCTCAATGTGAGGACCAAACATCATAATAGGTCTTTCATATTGTATATTTAGTATATTTGCTTAACTTTTTGCATTAGAACAATTAATCATTTTCATCATTTGTTTCCTATAGACTAGATTTTTTGCAATTTCTAACAAAGGGATATGAATTTTGTTTTTATTTAATTCATTTTCTAAGTTGAAAGAATTTCTTACCTTGCATGTTTCATTATTCTCTACATATGTTTTATTTGTAACATGTTGATTAGATTTTTTTTTTGCAGTTGTGATTTCTTTCCTGTCTTTATTTCAAATTTTATCTGGATGACATTGATTATTTTTTTTAGTTGTATTTGTTGGAAGATTGGTTGTTGTCATTGGTGTCAACCCTAGTCATGCGTTTTGGACCACAATATTGATGAAGGTATTTGGACATGAAGGAAAATGCACATGCAGATACAACACCCATGGATGCATAGTATACATCATGTTGTTTCCAGTGGTATGTGGCATGTCACATGGATCCTCATGGCTGAGGAAAAATGATTTTTTAAAGATGACAAAGTGAATTGAAGAAGGAAGTACATGTAGGCCCTAAAGATAATTAAAGAAAAGAATTACAAAATAAGAAAGTGTCAGGTCGGCCCTAATGTTAAAAGGAAGTGACATAAATGGTATAAAGAAACATCATTATACATTCATTTTATACAAGCAGAATTTCAGAGGAAATAAGAAGAAAAGAAGGCCGGATTTCAAGGGAGGATGAAGTCTTTTGGTGATGTGTTCTAAGGTATGTTATTTTCAGGTCATCTTACCATTTTTTATATAACTTGTTTTCTAGAATGATTCAGATGGTGAAATATCTATGGTATTGAGAAGACATATCAAGGTACCTCTGGTAAAAGGTTTAGCTCTTGATTTGCTATAATTATGGAGATACACTCTGTGGAAGATAGGGTTTGTGGCCAATCCTGAAGCTAGTCAATAAACAGGTGTTCCGGGTAAAACAATCATAACTTCTTCATAGAGAATCCAAATGAAGTGGGACAAATTTCATGTGAAATATTACGGACTATAGTTTCTTGTGTGTGACTTTCATAATCAGATGTTAATTATTGAGCGTGGGGCATGTTGTGAAAGTTCACTCTCCTGAATTGACCAGAATTGAATAAAGTCTACCATTTTTTCTATAACCTCTTTTTGGGGAGGATTCAAGGA
>SNQJ01S0013439.1:151093-173063 GCA_010110895.2 Picea sitchensis
TAGCTACAAAGTTTATTATTTCTCAGTCTTTTTGTATCTCTCTTGTGCACTACTCCTTGAGGAGGTGCACTACCTTTGTATGGTGTTGTTGTTGTAGATGGGGTGGTATATTTGGTTAATCTAGCACTTGTGCTAGGGTTTATCTAATTGGATTTTCTTTGTGAACATAATCTATCTAAGAAAGGTTGTTGGTGTTTTTCCCCCATTTGGGGTTTTCCCAGGATAAATCTCTTGTGTTATTTTTTGTCTCTTCTTTATGTTTCTACTACTCAGTACATGATATATATGTTAATGGTAACGAAGTAAAAGAACACTAGTAACACTAATGCTATGTAAATAAGGAAAATCCAACAATTGTAATGGTTGTAGGCTTGTTGAGTGTGGTGCAATCAACTCTCTCATAATCTTGATCAATGAAGAAGTGTGTTTGTCTTCAAACCTCTTTTCTTGGCGGTGCTATGGTAATTTTGTGATCATATTTGTCATTTTCTGAACTATTCATTGTGGTTATTTCTGATCTTCTAAACAATTTTCTACCTCTTTTCGAGTCTATTAACATTGTTCTAACCCTCTAGGTTCCCTCCAAGAGAAAATAATCATTTTTCCTCATCGTTTTGGGCCGCGTTTACACATTTTCCAAGACAAACAACTTTCTCAATTTTTTTTTTTAACGCAGAAGTCAGAATTTGGATAAGCAGAAAAGGACTTCAATGTGCCTAGGGAGTCCCCCAGAAGACTAGAAAGAACTAGCCCAAAAAGAGAGGGGTTTGGTCCATGAAAATTTGGGGGCCTTACTCTTTAATTATCCTAGTTTTTACCATTGTCTTAACACATATATCATCTCAGATTGGAGGGTAAAAATTTGTGCTAACAGAGTCAGACTCTATTTTTAGTAGTTTCTATTTATAGCAAGGGTGGTGTTGGATCTAGAGGTGACAAGTGGCAGGGTTAGATTTTGACATTTGGAATAGTTTCAATGTGATGTGGCATCTACATGGCATTAATTAAAGGGGGCGGACTTTCCAAGGCTAAAGTATTAAACTTAAAATTAATTAAAGTGAAAAGGTTGCGCATAGGTGAGGTGGCACTTCCACGGAGATGATTTAGATAATCAAGGATAAATTTCCCTCACTTCCCATAATTTCACTTTACATGCATCAATTTCTCAAAAATCCCCTTAATTTTCTCTTAAACGCTAATTTCCTAAAAAATATGAAAATCCCTAAAAAGTAGGGAGAATTTCCTCCTTGACTAACTCATGATTTACTTGGCCAAATTAGGAGTTTAGACATGTGTTGGGTTTCTAATTTTATCCTCTATGCATCATATCCATTCTCAAACACCCAAACGCATTGTTTCATGATGATTATCTCCCTTCTCTTTCCTCAAGTGTGCCCTTGCTTTTCCTCCTTCACTCACACATGTGTGTGTTTTTTATTTGAGATATCACTCTTCTTTACATGCCTCATATATCACTCCTAAGTCCTATTTCCTAGCATTTTCTCCACACATGCGCCTATTTTGGGACCCTCAATCTCTCACATGGGATCCTATTTTGGTTTTACTCATCCCCAAGTGTGTTTTCCTAAGTTTGAGGGTGCATATCCCTCTCTCTTGCACATTTAATATTCTTATTCCCTCACATAACCATCCTCCTATATATGCATGCCTATATCCCTAACATTAACCTCCTATTTCCTTCCTATTCATCCCCATTCTTGTCTCTTATTCTGGGAAAGTCACAAGTGATAGCTCTGAGAAGGAGCTATGATGATGGCTGCAGGAGGAAACTATTTATACAGTCTCTAGCCCAGACATAGAACTGTGTACACGAATGTACACACCCATGTGAAGAAGAAGACAAAGAAGAGTATCGCTTATGGATATTGACTGTGAGGAGAAGAAGGATCCAAATATGACCTTACAGTTAATTTGACCACTCTTCAAATCATGAGGAAGAGTCAGTAGTGTCAGAAGGGCCTACCTAGAAATGATGCAGTAAAACCAATATGTTCTCGTAATACCTTGCATAATGAAAAGGAGATACATATACATGGCATTGATAAGCCATACTATAAAGAGAAGTAGATGACTCCACCAATGGTGAGTCAGGTGGCCCCACCAAGTACCATCTTAGAAGGAGCTAGATTTCAAAGGGAGTGAACCCTTAGGGTCCAGTAGGGATCAAACTTCAAAAAAAGTCAACATATGTAGTGGAAGAAGGTGGCTCCAGATATCGTATAGAATTAGAGTGAGTCAAGCTTCAAAGGAATCATTCATACTCATAGAAATCCTGATCTCAAAGAGACTCAGTTGATTTAGAGGAAGAGAGAGAAGTCTTATGGAACTTAAGGAAGCTATATCATAGCTTCAGAGGATTCTAGGAGATGTGAAATATCCTGGGAGGATTCCCTTGTCCCGGTAGATCTCTCTAAAGTGACAACCAGTCATAAATATTCGGTTATAGACTTTCCTCAGTTCCCGAAACCATGCATGCTATGTGGCCTTGATTCAGATCCTTCCACATTTGAAGAAGCTATTGAGAAGTAGGAATGGAAGGATGCCATGATGGAGGAGTATCAGTCCATCATGAAGAATGATGTGTGGAAGGTGGTTTCGAGACTAGAAGGAAAGTTAGTAGTGACTTCCAAGTTGATCTACATGATCAAGCATGTTGCAGATGGAAGAATGAATTGAGATTTGTGGCTCGAATATTCTCCCAATAAGAGGGAGAATATTATGACGAGACACTTGCTACAATAGCCAGAAGAAGTGTATATAAAGTATCCACAAAGATACACGAGAAGGATTCTCATGTATATAGATTAAAGGAAGCTTTGTAAAAGCTTATGCAGGCACCTAGGACATGAAATACTAGATTAGACAGTTATTTGATGAACTTGGGAATGGTTTCCCATTGATCCTACATGTGGATGAATTGTTTCTAACAAGATATGAGAAGCTCATAGTTGGGTGAAAGAGGGAGCTCATTTCAGATTTAGAGATGAAGGATATAGGTTTGATACATTACTTCTTGGGATTGGAAGTGTGGAAGAGATCAGATGAGATTTTCCTTAGCCAAGGAAAATATATTGTTGATATTATACAGAGATTTTGGATGATGAACTGCAAGTCCATGACCACACCCATGATGATAAATATGAAGTTCTTTGGTGAAAAATATTTAGATTTGGTGGATCCCACAATGTATAGACAGTTGATTGGATCCTTGATGTACTTGGTTAACACCAGGCTAGACATATGCTTTACAGTGAATACCTTGAATCAACACATGGTTGAACCTAGATAGGTACATTCGATGGAAACAAAGGATATGTTGAGGTACCTTCATGGTATGATTGGATATGGATTGAGATATGTCTCAGGTGGAGATGTGAAACTACAAGGATATACAAACTCTAACTGGGCAGGGAATGTAGTGGATCAGAAAAGTACTTTTGAATACTGCTTCAGTCTGGAATCATGCATGATTTCATGGTTGAGAAGGAAGCAGACATCTTTGGAACTCGGTACACCAGAATAAAATTATATCACAACAAGCATCGAAAGTTGTGAAGCAGTGTGGATCCAGAAGTTTCTAGCTAGGATATTTGATCTAGAATTGGAATCAACTTTGATACATTGTGAAAAATCAAAGTTGTGTGAAGCTTATCGAGAACCCTGTATTCCATTATAGATCTAAGCATATAGAGATCAAATATCATTACATTTGTGACATGGTGCAAAGAGGAGCTTTGGAAATCTAGTACATATCCACGGATGAGCATATAACATAAATTCTCACCAATCCCTTATCAAAGAGTGAAGTACGAGTACTTCATGGAAAATATTGGAGTGTTTCTGAATGTACACCCTCATTAATAGGGAGGTGTGTTTTTTCTTCTCATGTTAGCTAAACCCTATTGTCAAGGGTTCCCTTGATCATTCATGTGAGGTGACTGAGGGGCTAATTCACTGTTGGGCCTGCTGAGAGAAGAAAACATCACACACATAGTCGTAAGACTATGGCGGAGATTGTGTGTCTCTGGACAATATTTTTGTGCTACTTTGGTGGATGTGTTCCACTGGCGGAGGCTTTGTGACTCCTAACAATAGTTTTGTGCTACTTCGGTGGATGTGTTCCACTAGAAAAAGTTGTGTGACTCTGGACAGTAGTTGTGTTCTACTTCGGTGGATGTGTTCCACTCACAGAGGTTGTGTGACTCTGGACAATAGTTGTGTGCTACTTCGGTGGATGTGTTCCACTTGTAGAGGTTGTGTGAATCCAGACAACATTTGTGTTCTACTTCGGTGGATGTGTTCCACTGGCGAAGGCTGTGTGACTCTTTACATTAGTTGTGTGCTACTTCGGTGGTTGAATACCACTCGAGGAGACTGTGTGTCTATGGACAATAGTTGTGTGATACTACATTGGATGTGCTCCACTAGCAGTGACTTTGTGTCACTAGATAGTAGTTTTGAACTACTTAGCATCAATTGTGATCTATTGGATGACATTTTAGTAGTTGTATGCTACTAGTTGATTTTCATAGTGATTACCATATTTCTTGATGTAGATGTGTTTGCTATCACTTTATCGTATATACTGTGCCTAATGATTTGTGCTACCAAAGTCATTTTAGCATCCATGTGGCTATTATCAGATTGCAAAGTAGTCAGTGGACTACCATATTAAGACATCGTGAAATGTGTCTCCCTATATAAGAGGGAGTGTTGATGTTTTGGTATCTACGAGAGGATATTTCCCTCCTAGATGACCTTTCTTAGATGTAGAGAATATTCTAGAAGAAAGATATTCATTGAAAATATATTGAAAAATACCCTAGAAGAGAAGTCAACCCAAAAAAATAAAGTAATAATGAAAAGACACATTCCCAGATAAGAAGTCGACCCAGTCTAATGGCCAAAAAGAATATAAATAGAGGACATCTTGGCTCATTTGTTCACCTACTCACACTCTCCCAGCTACACAGAAGCAAGGCACAATTTTGGAGGAGGTGACATAGTAGTTGCAACTGCACAGTTTATTCTTGTTCGGTCTTTTGGTATCTCTCTCTTGTGCGCTACTCCTTGAGGAGGTGCGCTACCTTTTTATTGTGTTGTTTTTGTAGCTCGTGTGGTATTTCTGGTTGAGCTAACACTTCTGCTAGGTTTTATCTGATTGGACTTGATTTGTGAATGAAATATATCTAAGAAAGGTCGTTGGGTTTTGTTCCCCCATTTGGGGTTTTCCTAGTATAAATCTCTTGTTTTCTTTTTGTCTATTGTTTATTCTTCTACTAATCAGTATATGATTTATATATGTTAATGATAATAAAGTAAAAGAACACAAGTAACCTAATTCTCTATAACTAAGGAAAATCTAACATGAAATACCCACCTTCTTTGGAATATATACATTGATCAACTTTTATTCTCAAAAAACCCAAACTAAGGAAGTATGTATCAAATTTTTGGTGCCACATCCTTGATGATTTCTTTATACCATAAAGGGATATTTTCAGTTTGCACACAAAATATTTCTTTTCCTTTACTACAAATCCTTCATGATGTTTCATGTAGATTTATTCTTCGAGGTCCTCAGGTAGGAACGTTGTCTTTACATCCATTTTTTCTATTTATAGATCAAATATTGTAGCCAGAGACATTAGTAAACTAATGGAAGTTATTTTTTCAATAGGAGAAAAAATCACAATGAATTCGACTCCTTGGACTTGGGAATATCCTTTCGCTACCAATCGAGCTTTAAATTTCTAGACTTGAACTATTGCATTCATCTTCTTCTTGAATATTGATTTGCTAACGCTAGGATTTATTCCAATAGGTAACTCGACTAAGTCCCATGTATCATTCTTGTGCAAGGATTCCATCTCTTCAAACATGGCATCCTTCCATATGTTTCCCTCTACTGAGTCGGTTGCCTCCTCGACCGACTTAGGCTCATTGTCAATGGTAGTTAACACGAATGCAGAATGAAACTTCGGTGGACTACAACTTTAGACTAGTCTTCTTACTCGTTCTGACCTCCTTAAAAGAGGGTTCAGTTGTTCCACCTCTTCTTTTGATCTAGTCGAATCATCTAAATAATATTATTCATTCCTCAATTCAAACCACACCTTCTTTGTATAATTATTTGTTTGGACAATTTCTTCAGGCTCAAACTTACTTCTTAATTCTTTGAAGACCACATATCGACTATACACTATTTTCCTTGAAGCATGATCCTAGAGCTTATATCCTTTCATTCCTTGTTTGTATCCAATGCAAATACATTTCACTTCCTTCTTTTCCAACTTGCTTCTCTTATCCTTGGGAACATGCAAAAATGGATCATAGCCAAATAATTTGAGATGTGAGACCTAAGTATTCTTACCATACTGTACCTCATGTGGAGTCATATCAAATAGCATTGACGACAGAGACATATTTACTAGATATTTTTCAATGTCAACTACCTCCACCAAAAATTCTTGTGTGAGCCCAACACCACTGAGAATCCTCATTGCCTTGTCCATCAATGTTATGTTCATTCTCTCAGGAACTCCAATTTTCTATGGGGTATATGGTGTGGTATTTTTTCATTATATGCCACACTGGTTGTAGAACTATTCAAATTCCTTTCCACATAATTCACCACCATTGTCAATTCTCAACACCTTAATCTTGTTATTTGTCTAGTTTTCTATAAGAGATTTAAACTCTTTGAATTAATTGAAAACCTCTAATTTATTCCTCAGGAAATATATCCATGTATTCTTGGAAAAATCATCCATGAAGGACACATAATAAAGGGATTCGCCAAGTGAAGGAACTGGAATAGGGCCAAACACATCACTATGAATCAACTCTAGAATCACCTTTGCCCTTGTCACTCTAGATGGGAACCTCACTGACTTTGTTTTCCATATATGGAACCTTCACAAAAGTCAAATTCTAAATTACATTAAGGAAAATATCAACCATACCTTTGTTATTCATAGCTCAAAGTCCTTTTTCTCCAATATGTCCCATTCTCTCATGCCATAGCATCGCCGGGTCGACTTTATGATGACTTTTCAATTCCATTTGAATTAAATCATATCGATTCAAATCGATTCGAGTCAAATTTGATTCTAATTTAGGAACATCAATGTTGTTGCATCCAGTTGAGTTCACACTCCTTAATAAATTTTATAGGGTTCCAATATGAACTCCTTTCATTAATACCATCACACCTCTAACCATATTGTATGAATCCTTATGAAATTGAGTGTGCACCCCTTAATCAATCATATTTCTAACATATATCATGTTTCTTGTCAAACTTAGAATGTGTAGCACGCCTAGAAGGGTTATCCTCCACCCATCCTACAGTATCAGTTGAACTCTTCCTAGTCTGACGATTTTCGTTCTTGATTTTTCCCCCAAGAACACATATCCTCCTTCATATTGGTCATATTCGCATAACCATTATATATGTGGTGTCATATGATAGGATGATCCTAATTTGTATTAGTTGATGCCAGGTACACATCGCCTCCCTTATCTACAGTTTTTTTTCTCTCAATCGACTACTTCTCATCGAATCCTATTTTGACTTCCATTTTCTTCGACCTGCAGTCCATTTTGCAATGCCCATATTTACCGCATTTCCAACATCTTCCCATCGATTGAACAAGGGATTTAGATCTATCCTTTGAATTAGACTTTCTACCAAAGAAATTTCCTTTATCTCTGTCAACCAGTCAACCTCTCACCACTAATGCATCTTTGGTCAATCCTTCCTTATTCTTCCTTCTCATTTCCTCTAATAGTAGATATGAAACCATGTCTTCTAGCACTAATGTCATTGTATTACTCTGAAAAATAACTTAGAAAAATAGGATCGCGGAGAAATACAACAAGACAAATGTGGAAATAGAACACAAAAGATACATAATGCAATAGAGACACAAATATATGTGGTTCACCTAATGTAGGCTACATCCACCACAGAAATTGCTAGGTCCTACTGTTGGCATCATAAGTCACTCCTGGATTGCAGTGGGAGTAAGCCCGAGGACCATGAATTTATGTCACTATTTGTTGATAGAGGGTGATGAATGGAAGTAAACTCAGAACAATATCATTCTAACTCAGAAACTAGGCCAGGCATGCACAAGAAGATGAGGTCTTGGTTCAACTTCAGACAGTAAGTTGTAATAAGGGTGAGTAGGAGGAAGACTTCTGTAAGGAAATGTGAAGGGTTGTTGTAGGCATCGAGCTTCCAACAGCCTGTAGAAGAAAACTTTGAACACAAGAACTTCTTATATTCAAAAGCAGAAACACTAAAAGAACATAACAATTTTATAATAAATCCTTTATCATAACATAGTCATGACGATTCATGTGAATCAATCAATCATGAACCCTTTCAGTATGAGATCGAAACAAGATGAAAAAGAGAGTTGGCTTACATTAAACAAGGAAATTTCATATACAGATGCATAGCCAGGAAAACCAGTGCTTCATTAAAACATTACAGTCGAGAGCTCTGCTCTACCATCCATCCTTACCAAAATAAAAAAACTTAGTATATATACTCAGAGCAATTCTCCCCCTTAGAAGCAAGAGGGTAGCTGAGACATTAAAGTCCAACTTAGTGTGTGAAGGCTCCTCTGATTAGTCAAGGACATCAGATCGCCATGGCTCTTTCAGGAAAACCTGAACATAGGATGATCTTGGGTAGACTGCCTGCCAGAACCTTCATACCTTACATTCACAGCTTGAGCTGAGGTTTCAGCTACCTACTCAATCTTCATTAACTGCCTTCCTCCATGGCAGGTGGCCAAGACTTTGAGCACAAGGGATGACCACACACTTTCTTCCTAGGGCTCAGAAGCTAACCTCCTTTTTATTTCGGCTCTGCCCTCAATGTAACCCATGGCCATGACCTGGTGCCTCTCTCCATAGGCGCTTCGACACTTATCCTTTAGGGAGATTCCACCATTCTAGGATCCAGGATCCTTGGTGGCTAAATATGTGAAACGACCCTTCATATCGGTGGTTGGATTTGGCTTTAAAATCAACGGACACAATCCATTTTCCCTTGAACACATTGGCTCTGCACCCCTCATCTTCTTTGTCCCCANATTCTAGGATCCAGGATCCTTGGTGGCTAAATATGTGAAACGACCCTTCATATCGGTGGTTGGATTTGGCTTTAAAATCAACGGACACAATCCATTTTCCCTTGAACACATTGGCTCTGCACCCCTCATCTTCTTTGTCCCCACTCCATATGACCATGGCCCCGCACCCAAAGGTGCCTTCGCATCTCATGCATCGTGGATGGGAGGGAGTTGACCCTTGTATTTCAAAGTCATGATAGGTGAGATAGCGACCAAACTCAATCGTGCACCACGTGTCCCTCGGTTGGATGGCTAAGATCCTCTCTTGTTCAACGGTCATGATCACTCGTCACTCAATGAGTGTTTAAACTCAACTGGCCCCCACTTTATCCCTGTGACCTTGTGACCGGGCACCAGGACCGCGGGCCTACACCCAAAGGCACCTTCGCATCTCATGACTTTGGCGATGGAAGGGAGTCGACCCCTGTATCTCAAAGTCACGATAGGTAAAATAGCGACCAGACTCAATCTCATGCCACACGTCCTTCAAGACTAACGGTCTCGATCCTTTTAGGGATTCTCCTTCTCCTCTGAGTTCTCGCTCCTCTCCCTCCAAGTACCTTTTCATATGACCCTGTGCTATGACCATGGGCCTGCACCCAAAGGCACCTTCACATCTCGTGTATTGTGGATGGAGGGGATTCAACCCTTGTATTTCAAAGTTGTGATAGCCGAGATGGCAACCGGACTTAATCAGGCACCACGTGTCCCGAATGGATTGGACGATCATGATCATTTCATGACTTTTTCCCTAAGGGATGATCCCATGCAGTAAACCTCATGCAACTCTGTGGCTCTGGCTTACCCGATGACCATTGATCTGTTCCATCAATGGATCCTCACCACTGAAAACAAAAATGCCTGCTCGCTTGATTTTAAGCCCAAAATGAACTTCTTTCCTGTGTTGCGCTTGATGCTCATGAATGCGACCTTTGAATAAAACACATTTGATGGGTTTTTAAAAACCATCTCTTCGATTTTTACACCAAGGACCCGAAATCGGAGAGAAACACCCCCCTTGCAAGAATTGGTGCTAACACCTACATTTTTATTATCCAACAAAATGAAAGGATAAAACCTAAAACACGCCCATTGTAACTTCCTCTTATTTCTCTCACAGTCTCCTCTCTCATAATACAATATTTTCAATAATACACAACCACAATACAATTCCCTCATAAAAAAGGGTTTTCCTATAGGGAAATAAACCCTAACGTAATCTCTACTAATAGATTTGTGACTTAATGATGAAAGGTCAAGATTGACTATGAAATTACAATATACATTTACAAGGCAATTTTTCCTTCGGGGGATTCACACCCGATCCCCCGCTAGCCCCCAGATCCCGCAGGGGGGGAAATCCCCCCTATTCAAGCCCCCCACATGGAGGGGTGTATAGTATTCATGGGGTATAAACATGGCTAAAAACAAAGACCTATGAATCAGGAAGATAATCATGCTCAAGAACCAACAAATAGGCTAACACATTTATGCTCCTTAGTTATTTTAATATCCATAAAAGATAGCTATATTATAATGGTATTAAATGCATTTAAATTCTCAGTCACCAAACTTCCCTTACTCATCCTAAACAAAGATACGATTTATTTATGAGAAACAACTTATTTACCATGGATTTTTATTGTTACAAGATTCCCAACTTGTCCCATAGTTTCTTGGACGAATATTCACCTGAGACATTCAGTAGTACTGAATCTGCAAGACAAATTTGAATTGTACTCCTTGCCATTATCTTTATTTTATCCCATTCTTACGTCGACATACCTATTGGAATGGTACCTGGGTATATTGTTTCCCATTTCTCTTGATCTCCAAGGAGATGTTCAATTTTAATCTTCCAAAGCTCAAAATTATGGCCATTGAATGTTTTATCTCTATTCTTGAGCTACTTTCCATTCCTTAACACAATATTTAAACATTTTTGACTTACGACTCTTACTGAACCTAGGGTTTAGCTCAGATCCAAGATTGTTAAATAAATATCTAATTACACATGTTATTAAACAAATTTATGATACCACATGTTAGGAAATGAGGAACACTTCTACACTAAACCTAGAAGAAGAGTGGAAGAAATATTTAAACAAGAAAGTAAATGACAAAACAAACACATAGTACATAGACATTTTACCCTGGAAACCCAAATGGAAAAAACAACATTCCTTGAGCATTATTCTCTCTTGTTGTCTTATTAATTCAAAATAAAAGGTTACATTCCTAACCTTGGTCTACACCTAAGACACAATCGACATCATACCTTCTTTCTTTACACATGAACAATCCTATAGACAATTCATCTTACATCTACATGACCAACAACCTCTAAATTATTGATTAGCAATTATATTTTACAACATTACAACACACCTTCTTTATAGGATTTACAGTAGGTAAAACCATAAATAAAAGGAACCCAAAGATGGTTACATATCCATGCATATCATTGGATACAAATCCTACAAATCTTGGGATTCCATTACAATTGACTGCCAAGTCGGATTACCAGACGACTACTAGTCGACCTTCATTCAGTTTTCAGTCAGTTACCACGTGCCCCCTGGTCGACCTCATGTTGGTTGACCTCATCAACCTATTGTAGATGTCTTCGAATTTGAATTGACCTGGTCGAACCACCTCAACCTTCGACTTGTTTTCGATTTCTTCGACTTCGACTTTACCTGGTCGAATCACATCGACCTTAAAATTCTTGTCAATTCCTTCGACTTTGACTATCAGTCAATCCACCTCAACTATACTTTCACTAAAAAGAGTATAAAAAACCAAAAATATGTATCTTAACCATAATATAATTATAACATAAAGGAATACTTCATTTCTATTAAAAAAAGGAATAATGGAATTTAAGAACGCCTCTTCTTAATACTCATAGTATGTCGAAGAAATATGTAACTTTTAAAGATACCTTTTGTGATTTTTGATGATATTTGTTGTACTAAATTATCACAATCATGATCATATGTAATGTACCCAACCACCCACATGATGGCCACACCACTTCAAAATGCACTTCAAACTAATTTTTAAATTATGATAACATATAATTAATAAACAAGCATGAAAGACTCGCATATAGTAATCAAGATTCATGTTACAACATAAAATAAGTGAATAGTATGCCATGCATAGAAATAACCAGCAAGCAGGGACATTAAATATACATATCTAAAATATATTAATTAATACACAATGGGAATAAATATATAAGAATAGAAACACATGACAAAGATCACTTGTATTTAACAAAATGAATCACCAACTGGCTACCGAACAAGAGGAAATTCCACCCAACCATAGATGTTGATATCCCAAGTCTCAACAACAAGTCACCCTTGAGCTATGGATATGAATCCACAAGGATGGTTTCAGGGTGTCACTCATCATCCCAAACCAATCAACACTAAAGCTCTCACAAGTTTCTCAACACACAAAAATTCCAAAGTACACGAGCTCTCTTCTCTCTATCTTGCACAACCCAAGATAATGGTGTCCCTTCTCTGACACACATTCCCTCAAGCTTTCCACCTCCTTATAGGGCTCTAGTGATCTGAATTATTTTTGGCATGAAATGAGAGCAGAGAAATAATAAATAAATGTATAGAGATATCGTGGATATTGAATAATATAACAAAAATGTATCAGAGCTGAAATCATAAACACAGAGATACAATAATATACAATTTCTATTAATGTGCAAAATGTACAAAACTGTAAAAATACAGAGTGAAAGACTCGCTAGAATGGTGGCAAATTATCTCTGAGAAGAGATGTGACAACTACTTGCATTCAAAAGAAGATGATTATTACAATGAGGCTCCAAAGGCCTTCTTAACATAAGTAAAATCCAAAACCCTAGCCCTGGAAGATGAAAAGCCAAAATGTTTGCGGGCCCCGATGGGGGTAGTTGATACGTCAACTTCCTAGGGTTGTAACTTTTGCATACAATCTTTGTTTGGGGCGCTCGATACACCGCTGGAAAGGTCTAAATGAGAAGAATTACTTTTGACTAGCCCAATTTAGTTCCTTTACAACTAACTTGGGCCCCAAATCCCCAAAAAACGTCGTTTAGGGCCTCAAAATGGCCCCGAAAGTTTGGAACCCAAAAAACTATCGAAAAAATGCCCAGATGGAAAACTATTTTTCAAGCCCATGGAATAGGTGGGTGGCCATCGATATCCACCTAGATAAATTCTCCCTCCTTAGAAACCAATGGTATCCATTGCGTTGAGTTCCCGGGGAAGAGGGCGAAGCGTTTGCTAAATCTGAATCTTGGTGAGTTACTTGCCTTGCTGGAGAAGTTGTGTTTCTTAGCTTGTTGAAGGTTGTCACGAACATGTGGCTGGAAGGGTTGGACCATTTTAACCAGTCTTGATAAATGAGATGTCTATGTGTAGAAGAAATATTTGCGCTTTATTACAGTCTTTTCAACCTTCTTTTGTTGGATAAAAGGTGCTTGGACTGAGGCTATAGTGGTTGTGGTGTTCTTTTGTTCACCTTTTGAAGAGACTGTGAAGAAGCTAAATTTTTTAGTATGAGATACTATCTTGTGACACTGTTTAGGTGGGATAGTAGTCGGAACTACCTATGGTATTCTGTAGAGATGACCCCCTAGAGGAATAATGACACTGCGGGGTTGAGACTCATAAATATCATGGCACTTTCACATATATGGTTGGCACGAGAGAAAATCACAGAAATACAATGGGGAAACATCACATAATACCCCATTCTTGAAAAGTTGGATGTCATATGAAAATCAACACTGTCGGCTGACACAAATATCTCATCCTTGACGAAGCCACCTGATGTTGTATGGTTGTGGGTGTGGTGTTGTTGAAAATCCCAACTGTTTGACGACCTCTGCTGAGATGAGATTCTTATGGCTTCCGCTATCAACAATAAAATGAAATGGGGTCCCCTTCACCCACATCTGTGAATGAAAAAGGCATTGCATTTCTTCAGGATCTATGGGTTCTTTTGGTTGAATTGATGTGGTTGTGACAATAGCAATGGGGTCTGCGTTGATGATATGTGTTCTATAAATACTTTCAGCTCCTTGTCTTTGAAATCGGTCACCAATGAATGTTTTGAGAGACATTCATCAGTGTTGTGCCAGAGGAGTTTTTGGAAATCACACCATTTTTCAGTGTCCTTCTTCGTCTTCCCATGAGCCTTCTTTTCCTGTGGCTTAGATTGGTTTTCCGAAAGCTATTTGTTAGGGATTTATTTCTCATACTTTGGTTGTTGTGGATTTGCAGATCCAAAATCTCGTTTGTTCTGGTGCTTAAACTTATGCTCAAGTTTAATAACATATCGATAAGCAGAACCAAGTGATGAGATGTCCATAAATTCCATTTCAATTTGGATGTACCTGTGTAGAGCCCCGCGGTATTTCAAAACTAGATTTCACTCATATTATTTGATACCCAGCTTGGTGCATAAGGTATGAAAGGTATTGATGAACTCTGAAACTTCTTGTCCCCTCTCTTGTCACAGTGTGTCCCATCTCATGTATTGGTCCTCATAGTTGTTAACATGGTAATACTGTTCCTTTACCGTATCCACAAAAAAATCCCAAGTGGGATCGACCCCATATATTCCACACTCCTCTGTGGAAATTTTATCCCAGTAAGCTTCCCACCAATTTTTGACATGGGGGAGAGCCTTAAGGAGCGTGAAGATGATATTTTTTCTGTTGGAAAAATTGTGAACAGAGGAATAACCTTCTAACAGATTTAACCATTTGTCTAGGGCATCCACATCTATCTGACCTTCAAATATAGGAATATCAAAAGTGACATGTACCTTAAAAGGCGAGGTTCCTCCAAAGTGGTTGCTTGATTAAGATGGGCCTGATTCTATGAACAAGAATTGAAGGATGTGGGAAAAATTCTCCATCATTTCGTCCCTCTGTCACGTGAGAGCTTGCTCAAGCAACATATTGATAGAATCATCTGATGTGTCATTTTTATTTTCTTCCACCATTGAGGGTTTCTTGGGTGTTTGAGAGAGATTTTCCTCAAGAGAGACAAGCTCAAGACCCAACTTTCTATACTCGGACCTCATCAGGGACATGCATTGAAAAACAATCAAGAGCAACATGCTCTGGTACCACTGATCTAGATTATTTTCGACACAAAATGAGAGAGAAGAAATAATAAATAAATGTATAGCGATATCGCGGATATCAAATAATATAATATAAATGTATCAAAGATGAAACCATAAACACAGAGATACAATAATACACAATTTCTATTAATGTGCGAAATGTACAAAACTGTAGAAATACAAAGTGAAAGACTCGCTAAAATGGTGGCAGCTTATCTCTAAGAAGAGATGTGTTGGATACTTGCATTTGCAAGAATATTATTATTACAATGAGGCTCCAAAGAAATTTTAAACATACGTAAGATCCAAAACCCTAACCTCAGAAGATGAAAATCCAAAAGGTTTGTGGGCCCCGATGGGGGTAGTTGATACGCCAACTTCCTGGGGGTGTAACTTTTGCATACGATCTCCATTTGGGGTGCTCGATACACCATTGGAAAGGTCTAATCGAGAAGAACAAATTTTGATTGGCCCAAGTTACTCTCTTTATTAGTCTCGTGGGCCCCAAATCCCCCAAAAAACGTCGTTTAGGGCCTCAAAATGGCCCCATAAGTTTGGAACCCGAAAAGCTGTCGAAAAAATGCCAAGATGGAACACTTTTTTTTGAGTCCGTGGAATAGTTGAGTGGCCACTGATATCCACCTAAATCATCTAGTTCATTCGGTAAAGAATCTCCATTCTCGTACTCTCAGGATTCATAGCCATGAACAAAGCTTATCACATGCCAATGCATCTCAGGCATGCATGCATTAATTCATGGATAGAATACACTAGCAAATACTACAACCAAAAAAATGCTTTCTCTCCTAACAATTTGTTTTTCCTTCCCAAGCCAATATCAAGAATGAATTAGGAATAATGAATGAGTGAAAGAGTGAATTGAGAGTGAACATAAATGAAGAGTGTGAACCCCCAAACATACCAATGATGGGTTTATATGTTTAATTGAAAATAAAGGACCACATGGCCTTCCCCAAGAAGCTCATGTAACCACTTCCCTCAATTAAAACAATTATGGGTAATTAAAACATAATAAAAAGGCTTATCCCCTTAAGCCCCCTATCTCATGGAATCATAATTCCCTATAACTATTGTCCTTGTCCGTCTAGTAGCCAGTTGTTGGGTCACATATTTTTCCATATTCTCATCATCTATAGACATTCATTCCATCCTTTCTTCATCCTGTTATTGTTTATTTATCATTCCATTTTCCATACATTTGCTACAACTGCTCATAAAATGACATATTATTCATGTTATGCTTTAGAGGTTAATAATGATTATTCTTCCTTCATTTTTAATGAATTAAAAAATATTTTACATGATTTTTCTGATGATGGTTTGACGAGTGATTTTATGTAGCAATAGTTGCAGCAGTCAAGGTTCCAAACTCCAAATGACACATGTGAGTTCCAGCTCGTGGTTAACTGTTTTCAGTGAAAAACATGGCAGATAAGGAGAGATGAATTGGCGCGGAATATTGTGAGCCGATGAGGATTAATCTTGAACATCCAAGACATGGGTTTTGTTCAGAATAGGCCCGATTGAGTTCATTGTGGGTCATTTTCCAATTCGAGCTACAGTTTGAGAAACATATATGGTTCTTTAAAAGGGTATTTTTCCAGATTTACAGTTGCGGCTGGTTCTCTAAACTTGGCAATTTGTTTGAGAAACCCAGGGATTTTGGGATTTGATTTTTATAAATAAGACCTCTTCAATCAAGAGAGGGGCAGTCATGAGATTATGTAGAATTTATTTGTAAGAAAGAGCTGAACTTATGTAATTTCTGAGTTTTCTTCAATAATACAAAGGAGTTGATGGATCTGCAATTATGTGCAACTTTCTCTTGATCTTGTAAGTATTTTGGCGATGCATGCTAGGTGAGGCAGGGCCCCCTCTATCTGGTATGTGTTGGTATTATTCATTTACTTGTATTTTTCTTTTCATTGTTTTAATTTATCTTGGTTTATGATTAGTTGATCACTGCTTAAAGTTGTGTGTTGTTTATTAGATTGTTGTTACAGTAAGATTCAATTCATGTTGTTACTTCATTTTGTTAATACTCCTTTAATCTATGTAAGAGTGTGGTAGTGATTTTATTTCAGCTGAGTGTATTTTCAAGCAAGAGTGGATTTGATTGATTTTAAGTTATTTGTTTTATTTTATTAAATAGATAATAGTGTTAGTTGGAATTTGCTGCTTGCATATATTGTGCACGGTAACTTTGAAATAAAAGACTCCCTCGGGTTGACAAATTAAATAGTTGGGAAATACTACAATGCAATTAGTTCAACATTAGTTCAACCCAATGTAACGACTGTTGTTCCTTTGAGTGTAGTTGTTGTTTATTTGAAAGGAACAATTGTCATTCCCTTCACGTGACTGTTGTTCCTTTGAGTGTAGTTGTTGTTCATTTGAAAGGAACAGTTGTCGTTCCNATTTGTTTTATTTTATTAAATAGATAATAGTGTTAGTTGGAATTTGCTGCTTGCATATATTGTGCACGGTAACTTTGAAATAAAAGACTCCCTCGGGTTGACAAATTAAATAGTTGGGAAATACTACAATGCAATTAGTTCAATATTAGTTCAACCCAATGTAACGACTGTTGTTCCTTTGAGTGTAGTTGTTGTTTATTTGAAAGGAACAATTGTCATTCCCTTCACGTGACTGTTGTTCCTTTGAGTGTAGTTGTTGTTCATTTGAAAGGAACAGTTGTCGTTCCTTTCACGCAACTGTTGTTCCTTTGAGTGTATTTTTTGTTCATTTCAAAGGAACAATTGTCGTTCCTTTTGTGTGACTGTTGTTCCTTTGAGTGTAGTTGTTGTTCATTTGAAAGGAACAACTGTCATTCCTTTTGCGTGACTGTCATTCCTTTGAGTATCGTTGTTGTTCATTTGAATGGAGCAATTGTTGTTCCCTTTACGATTGTTGTTCCTTTATAGGTGTTTCATATCTGGAGGTTGGGTATTGAAAATGGAAGGTAAGAACCTATGTAGGAAACAAGTAAAATGCTTGTGCCAGGGCCTACCTTTGGTTGATGCATAGAGGTTATTTTTAGGACATATTTAGAGCCCAACATTTTGGCATCATTGCGGAGTAAGTTATCAAGGGTGCACAAATCCAACTGACATTGTTTTTTTAGTTGCATGTTCTTCACTCCGAGGTGAAGGTTCAGAGCATGTAGGTTTCTTGATTATTTCTTTCTTTGCATTTAGTTTTTAGTTTTTGATCCCAAATCTTATCATATCTCTTAGTGGTGATGTAAGCACCACCCATCCTACTCACAAGTTGACAGGAACATTTGAAGAAGGAGCCTTGAGATAGCACATGAAGAATCCAACAAAAATATGACAGGTAAGAAGGAGACAGAAGTTGTTACCTTTGAATTCCCCATCAGAGATCCCGAAGGAGTGGTACAAATGAAAAGCATTCCCCCATCCAATCTACGAAATTTTCGCGGTTTGGAAAATGAAGACCCTGATGAATTCTTATTTCAATTTGAAGTACTTTTTAGAGGTTATGGTTATTTTACTAATGATCAAAAGTTGAATGTTTTTCCTCTTACTCTAAAAGGAACATCCCTCTGATGGTTCATGAGCCTTGGTGGGAATTCTATACAAACTTGGGAATACATGAAATATGTATTCTTGCAAAGGTACCAAGATTATTGCAGGGTCAATGATGATATATTTGGAATGACACAAGGAGAGAAAGAGATTTTGGAGGAATATGTGGAGTTCTTTCAATACAACCTTCAAATATCCAAACAAAAACAATTGGGAAAAGAGACCTTGAAAACACTCCTACTCAAAGGAATCCATGATGAATCTTTAGAAATATTAAATTTGATGGGAATAGGTGATGTATTTCAGTTACCATATGATGATATTTGTGAGTTATGTAGAAGGTATTCAAGAGGGAACTTCAAGATTGGTAAGAATTCTAGTGAGCCTTCTTCTCAATATTTTAAATTTGCTGCAAAAGCAAGAGTTATAGGAGATGAAATCAATAGTTCAATTGAAAATTTTAAAGTTGATATCATTAGCTCATTAAATTCACAATTGGATATTTTGAAGGATAAAAAGAAATGGGAGGAACCTGAAGAAACAGTTTGTCCTCGGTGCCAGAGGAAACATATTGCAATGGATTGTCCTTTGTATAGTCTCATAATTTGTGGCATATGTGACTTGAGTCATTCAATGGATCATTGCCCCTCCTTACCCAAGATAAAAGTAATATATCAAAGAGATCGAGGAGTTGCAACAATTTCACCACAACAACCATGGCCTACATGTATGATTCAAAACTCTATCCCTCCATTTCCTTACTCTCACAAGAAATCATTGAATACTTATACACCATGGCAACTGTGTCAACCCCAATCTCACTCCTACCTACCTTGTCCACAAGGTTGGCATGGCCCATCCTATGATCCCATGGCTACTTTCCCTCATGTTGCGGCAACCACCAATCCTCCATACTTTCCATAATCTCTTCAACAACATCCTATTTTCCCATTAAGGTCATCCACACAAACCAATCAACTATACTTTCCATACCTAACTTTTCATCAAGCTCCTCCATGCCCTACACAACTTCTTGTTCAACCCATCTCGCACCCTAACCATAATAAAGTAGTGAAGTATACTTATAGTGCCGACCTGCACAACTTTCCTATATTTACCACTTATCCTGCCTCACCTACACCATTGCAACAAATCCATATGAGGTCTGAGCAGGTTGTAAGTCCAAGAATTGAAAATTATGTTTCTTATCATCATCAGCAAACCGACAAGATCAACAAATATGATGAAAAACAGACATTGGAACCAAAAAGTGAAGCATCTTCTACATCATGGTCACTGGATATGAATCTCTTCTGCATTAAGTAAGATTAGTTCTCTAAAGAGATTCATGGTGTAACATCTATAGGAAAACAAGGGAACAAGGACTATATTGAATCTTGGTTTCAATCTGTCACCAATCCACAGCTTCATGATATACTTCAACAATTCTTGGCACCATCATTTCAAGGGAAGTTGGTATTTCATATCCTGGTATTGATAAAGTTATATTTTTCGTGTGTGGGTATGATCATATTTGAGACTTTGTTACGTAAGTGGCTTCATTGGAAGTATTCTTATACTTGAGTTAATTCATTTTTCAAGTAAAGTAGGGTAGGGTAATGAATGGATTTTCAATAAATTCTTAATGGAATTGATTAGTTTAGTTCTAATCATTAGTATCCTAGTTTAGAAATTAAAAAATGAGTCATTTTCAAGAGATCATCATTCGATCGCTTGTATCCTTTATCTCATGGACTTTCTTTCAAAGATCATTTTTTTTAAGTTTTAGCAGTTGCTGCAACACACTGTATAAGTCAATATAGATACTCATTGATTGAATTTTTTTGTATGGGCATGTATTCCATTGAAATTTATATCATTAAAAACATTCACAACTATTCCGATCACTTTTTCAGAGCCATATTTCATTTATTGGATTTTTGTGGCATTTTGACTTGAAATTTTTACTAAAACACAGTTGGGACAGTCCGTTTTTGAGAGACCAAATGGATTTATTTTCAAAACCAATTTACATCCCAAGTATCCCTTTGAATCTAGTTTCCAAAACAATTTGAATTTTTGAGATTGGGCATCAAACTAAAAAGTTATGGTCAAAATACTAACGGGATGTCAAGTAGACAACTTAGGAACAGAGTTGGGACAGTCACTTTTTGGATGTCTTATTGGATAGATATTGAAAAACTGTTTCATTTTTATATTCCCCTATGATTCTAGTTTACAACGCAATTTGAATCACTCAATTCCGATATCATATGAGGAATTTATGACCAAAACATTGATTGCTTGTCATAAATATACACTTTGACAAATCTGTCTTCCCAGTTGTTCATTGGTAATTTTGAATCATCAATTCCTCTTGTCATTAAAAACTATTTCTATTGGATATACCTACATGAATATTATTTCATATCCAATTGGAATCACATCAATCTGTCATCAAACGAAAAATTTATGCCTAAAACCGTGACTTTTGGTCTAGTCCGAAATTCGAAAAACACCTTGTCATGTAGGGTGTTACTGAGCATATTTGGCATATCATCACATGGAATTTTCAAAACCTGTCTCTAATAGACATATACCTCTGAATTTAATTTTATTTGGATTTTTAATCACTCAAATCGGACAAGAAATAAAGAAGTTATGATCGAAACACTGTTGAGTAGTATATGTTAGCCAACACTCCTGAACATGTATAAAATGAATTTTGTTTAAGTTATTTTCTTTGGATTTGTTTTAAAAGTAACTACATGTTTTTTTTTGTGTGCATGTCTTGGATGAAGAGAGCCCGTACACCTATCTTCTCCATGGTCTCATGTTTTATTGCAGGTAAGTGTTTATGTTTTGTATGTCCTTAGAAGATCGAAGAAGGTTAATACATGCATGAGTGATTCTTGAAGATTTTTTCTCAAATTTTCAAATGGATTGAGCACTTCACAAATGGAGATATTGATGTGCAAACCATACAAAGACCAATGTTTTAGAATTCAAGTTTCATTGCTACATTAACCATGCCAAGAATCCTTCTAAGAAGACATTATGCTCATCATGCTCATTCACCAA